>QAXF01001373.1:23795-34638 GCA_004335645.1 Dunaliella sp. WIN1
GTGTGTGTGTGTGTGTGTGTGTGTGTGTGTGTGTGTGTGTGTGTGTGTGTGTGTGCGTGCGTTCATGTTTGTGCATGTACTTGCGTGGTTACAAGTGAAAGTTGGATACTGTAGATTTTGCCTTGGAGTGGCCCATGAGAGTGAGTATGCCCTCTGGTCACCTTATACTGGTAACATGTAGCCATTCCACTCTAGACTGCTCCATAAAAAGTGCAAACAGCTTTTCAAAGCTCTGTCTTAGAAGAATTGAGCGTAGGCTTATGCAAGAACCAGGCTGAACTAGTGGTTGCTCAATGCGGTAAGGAGAGAAAAAGGGAGCCACTGAAAAATTAAGATGATACTTACTCTTCTTTGTACTAGGCTACATGACAGCAGGGTACATATACACACATAGGTTCCTATTGAAATGTACATGTATGTTTATGGATACATGCGTACAAGTATGATTCAATTTAAACATTGTGCACAAATCCGTATCCTTGCAACACCCACCTTCTTAATTCTTCATTTTGCACAATTGTAATATGATGATAAATAGGAACTTGCACGTGTGACACATGCACTTACGTGTTGGACGTTGGAGTTTTCTCAGAGGGGGGGAACTCAAGCCCAAAATCAGGCATTATTTGGATGTTACTAGGGTATGTGCACCGGAACTTGCTAGGTTTAAGATCAGCATCAAATGTTAGGAAATAGTGGAGTCTAAACCTAGCAGATTCCGGCGCACATGCCAGATCTTCCGTGGCGTGAACCCTACTTTTTGCACCCAAATCTCCCAATCATATCACCCACTGCATTGAAAAACATTATTTTTGGTGCAATGATGTTCTTGTAATAAAGAAATATCATTGCAAAAACAATGGAGTGAAATATTCAGTAGTTGGTGTGATCTGCATCTTCAGCCATTTCCCTTTAGAATTGCCCAAGGGGTGCCAAAAAGGTCATTCTTTGACCTGCTTTAACCGTTACTTTGAGTATGCAGGATGTTAGCATGGTACAATGGCATAATACGTATGGTATATTGGGACTGTAATTATGACCCATTGTGGGGCTATGGCCGTTTTTGTGGTGATCTGAAGCCAGAGGAGTGATCTGGGGTCAGCCAAATCTCATTATTTTTTGGTGCGCATGATGTTTTATGATATGTTTGTCCTTGGCATGGTCAGATTAACAAACAGAATTTGGGAAAGAGCATGTCTAGCAATATACCTCAGTCCCCCCCTCTGGAGTTTTTTCAGCACTAAATTTCAGCAGGCGGTAGTGCTTGGGAAGAGCGATGGCTTTGTTTCACGCCTGAACTGAGCGAGAGTTCCTACTTCACCGCACCATTGTACAGTATATGAAACCTCAACTGTCCTTGCTTCACCACCCAAGCTTGTGCACGCTTCAACTGCCCACCTTTCCTTCTCCACCATGCCATTGTCCAGGACTTGAAGGCCCTTGGGCACCCTTGTGGTGGGGATGAAGTGGGGCAGTCTGCCATCCATGCAGAGCTTGCCTGGAGGGAGGTAGAAGGAGCGCTTTATTAGGTAGCAGTTACAGTGCCTGTCTGACCGGTAGCTCCAGTGCCTGTTAATAGATGTGAAACCCGGTTTAAGGTAACACATAGGCTGTGAGTCATACCCCCTGCATTTAATGCGGGATTACAGGCAGAAAGGCCCATATGTCTGAAACAACTGAATGAGTTGGAGTCAAAGCTGCTCTGGACAATGTTGCCTTCAGCGAGGGAAATGGCCATGGTATCATCTTTTCCACATGACACCAATAGTATTGATGTCATGTGGAAATACTATTGGATACTATTGGCAATAGTTCGATTTCACTTCTATGCCATGACACTCTGTAAGTCCTACTAGGACATTAGAAATGTTCTTGGAACCTTGTGAAGACAATGCAATCTGCGCCAATTGCCGTCGGGTAACTTCTCTAAATCATGACTGTATGGCGCCCGGCAATGTACTGAACATGAGGTAAAGTAGGACAGTAGCCAACTTGGGGTCATGTAGTGTTCAACTGTACCTGCCAACAAAGGATCCTGAGAGCATAATGTGTTAGGATTTGCCAAGCCAGTGATGACTACCTGCCAGAAGCCCATTCCTTCCTGGTACTTCTTTGTTCCCCCTTTTAGTTCAATGTGTCTCCTTTTTTTCAACTGTGGGGGGTATGCCTTACTGCCTACATGTATTGTTGTTTTGGAAGACCGCAACCCTCACAATGACAACATGTCTACTTGTAGGACACTTGCAATTTGCTTGCACTTTGCCAATATAATTTGCCCTAATAGGGCAAGTGTGCTTGCGGTCTAGCTGTCCGACAGCTTATGTCTTTCTCGTGCCCTCTGATTTAGTTTGGGCTGTCATCATGGCTCTTCCTTTGCCCCTTGCCAGTTCATAGGTCCGTAACAAAGTCGCTTATTTGGCTGGACCCTGCAATATTGTGTGTGACATGATAGCCTTTTTCCCAGTGAAGATATGGTGCAACTGCGCACCCAGTTTTGACGTCTTTACAGTTCTGTCAAAGAAGATAGCTCAACTCGCCTGAAGGACTATATATATATATATATATATATAACTTAGTGCTTTAGGAGTTGCTACTTTTGTATCTGATTGCCTGAGATGCTGTGACTGACCTCGATGCCTTCTTGCCCTTCTTTTTGGTTTTCTTATTCTTTGGTTGCAGGCGCCTTCTGCTCCAGCTAAGCTGCCCTTGCAGGCAGGTACAGCTATGTAACCTTAACCTAAGCTGCCCTTCTAGGCAGGTACGTGTAGCCCCATGACAGGCTCTTGCCTGAGCTGTGTCATGAGCTTTTCCTTGCTGGTCCCTTGCTTGAACCCTTTGGAGTGTGCTGGTCGCGCAACCAGCATGGTTTGCTTCCCTCGTGGGCTTGTTCTTTCTTCTGCGTGGCTCATTCTTGAACAATTTCCTTTGTTTGCAACCAATGTGACTGCCAGGATATCCAAGATGAGAAGCATGTCTTTTTTATCTGCAAGGATGCCCGTGTTTGCGCTCTAAGGCAGAAGTATACTTTTTTATTCCATGAACTATTTGCCATGCAACAAACATTTGCTCAGGAGTACCAGCCCTAGTTGAATATGCTTCATCAAGTAAGCGACCAAGATGTTTTTGCTTTCCTAAATCAGTCATACAAAAAAGCTACCTGCCTTGCTTTCCAAGCTTATAGATGTTTTTTTTGTTGGCTGGTAGTGACCTTCAAGCCAATGAGGCAAATAACCTGGCTCACGGTACCCCCTTATTGTAACCATTGTAACCATTAGCAACCAAGATGTTTTTAATTTCCTGAATCAGCCGAACAACAAGCTTTTTTCCTTCCTTTCCGAGCTTATGGATGTTTTTATGTTGGCTGGTAGTGACTAGCAAGAAAATTAGCCTAATAACCTGGCTCACGGGTACCCTTAATAAAACCATTGTAACCATTTAGTTTCCGAGCTGATACCCTACGTGCACGTACGTAACACGCGTTGAGACAGCTATTTGGAACCCGGGTCTCCTCCAACTTGTGATTTATGCCAGGCTGATGACAATGTTTAAGATGAATACTATTAGTGTTAGTAACATGTCCTCTTTCACTGCTTCTTTGGCTTTGGACCCTTCTTGTCTGACCGGTGGGGGAGCTGTTTGTGCAAGCACATGGCAGTTCCGAAGGGGTCCTTTTCCTTAATCATGCTGGCTGTGTGAGCACTACCAGCGGAGTCTTTTCTTTCTTTTTCCTCTTTCACTGCTCTCATCCCTAGGTCACCCACGGCGTGTTAAGGTTTATATAGCTGTACCTGCCTGCAAGGGCAGCTTAGCTGAAGCAGAAGACGCCTGCAACCGAAGACCCAAAGCCAAACAAAAGGCAAGGAAACTATCAGGTCAGCCACAGCACTTCAGGCACCCATGGCGTGTTAACCTTCTGCAAGAAGTATGCAATCAGGTTCCTCAATCAGGGACCACAGATATGTCTGCCTTTTCGCCAGAACAACAACAAATTTCTCTTTTTTTCCTTTTTTGATCTCCTGGTTGTTTATGAGCAGGCTAGCAGTCGCACTTCTTGACTGCAGGCCTTATTCTGTAACCCTGTAATCCAGGCTTGTATTTTTGACGAGTTATGTGGCATTCTATGATGGAGCCTTTATCCCACTGTTGACTCTTCAATGAGTGATAAGCAAGACCCAACTATTCTGTAGATCAAATGCATTTTAAACACAGTGCCCTCGTTCAACACATAAACCCAAACAGCCGAAAAAGCATGTAGTGGCCGTCATAACTATCAGAGCCAAGACATGACAAGGAGTTAACATAGGTACCGAATTCCATAAGCCTCTGCTATGCATTGACATCATCATATGACTGGTCTTACCAGCTACAACATCGATACACGCGGTCAAACCCACAGCATGATGAAGGACAAACGGACAACCAATAGGGCCACGGAAATGTACATACAAACAAGACAACAAGTACTAAGGTGGTAACTGAAGTTTGGAGCAACTAAGGAATAAAAGCGGCGCGCTTGCATGGCACAGGTTTATTGGAAAAAAGGGCTGCACAAGCATGTATGACAACGTTGCTTGGGATGAATGGTAAAAGTTGACGCTTACAACCATATGAAGCAGTATTCTCAGCATCCTGCTCTCACTGCTCTCATGTGAGCCACCCGTTCCTTCCTACACGCCCTCTGCCTTGCTGCCAGTAGACTAACTTTATATTGCAAACCTGCTTATGCAGAGCAGCGTAAATAGACTGCCAATGAAGGCGTACACACATCTATCACCTAGGTGTTGCAGCAATGGGGTTAGGGATCTATTAACTTTCGTGGCTCTCTGTCAGGTGTGAGCATGCAGGGGATGCATAGCGCAGCATGTGCCATGCTGTGTGCACAGCATAGCAATTGGCAGTTTGGGCTCACCCTCGTGAGCCACCGCTGCTGCATCATGCATATCACCATTGCTGCATCATGCATCACCGCTGCTGCATCATGCATCACTGCTGCTGCATCATGCATGCATTCTTCAGCCCCCAAAGCAAATAACACCCTCTGCAAGGCACAACGCAACAGCGTGGGGACGGAGAGGTTGACTGTGCATGCAGGGCTCTCTGCTACAGGCATCTCACCCGTCCCGAAGCTTGACAGCACTGCCACCCTCTCTTACCCAAGAAAAGCAGCGGCCTTGGAAGCACAAGAAGCACCAACATGCTTGCGACTTACTACACTCATGGAAACACTTGCTCAGTGCCTAGCTTGCCAATGTCCTCTGCAATGCTCATATGGGTAAAGACCCTCACAAGGCCACCCATGGGAGCTACAAGTAGCCGCATGTGCGGCAAGGTGCACTGTGCAGTTCATGTTGCTGTAGACGACTTAAAGGCCCAGCCTGCTAATATCCTCGCTATTGCCCGCAGGATGCAGGCCCCCCTGCAGGCTAAACCCAGCAGCACGGTTCCCCATATTACTGAGGGCATCTGTACTGTGCACATGACGCATGGGACCTGGCACACGCTCCTGGTCGCCAGGTGCTAGGCCGGACGCGTGGTTTGGTGGGCTTGGCTGCTGCTGCCAAACACAAAGGGAAAGGCTGCGTGTGCGCTAGCAAGTGTATCAGGGTCAGGGCCCAGGCTGTTGTGGGCTGGTGGGTGTGCACTGCTGTGCAGCTGCAGGACGTGCTGGGGGTGGTGCTGCCCCTGTGCCCCTTCTGGCTGGTGTGGTGGTTGGTCAAACAGGAACCCTTGCTGCCCTTGGAGCTGCTGCCCCTGTGTTCCTCCTGGCCGATATGGTGGTTGCTCAAACAGGGACCCTAGCTGCCCTTGGAACTGCTGCCAGAGTAGCTGCTGTTGCAGCTGCTGCAGTTGAATCTGCCAGTGAACTGTGTGTGGAGAGAGCAGTGACTGCTGCTGGCCCTGCAGGTTCTGAACACTGCTCTGAGCTGAGGCTGGCAATCCCTGCGCCGGCCCCTTTTGGAAGCGTTCCGTGGCGGTAGCGGCAGCGTACGCTGCAGCGATGGCAGTCCTCCAGAGCTTTAGGTCAGACCCCGCTGGAGGAGGGGCATTGAGGCCTGCGCGGCACAGAAGGTTTTGCACCATGATACAACTGCTTGCCTCATGAGCTACATGACACTACAGCCTACAGCGTTACAGCATGCATGCCGTGCTGAGTGCCGGTCCAGTATGCAGGTGCTCAAGTGGTTGGCTGCAGCATGGTGTTACTGCAGCGGCTGCCTCTCTGTGTGAGGGCCCGGTCACAGCACACTGTAAATAAGGCAAGTAGCAACAATGGAGTCAAAGACACAATAGCAGCGTGTCAGCATTTGACTGCTGCTGCAGCAACACTTGCTGCCTCCCAGAGGCTTCGACCAGAGTTTGCGCAACAGGAGGAGCACCCAGGCCTGACCTTCCTTATCAGGGTGCTGCTTGGGCCTGGCACGACAGGGCGCAGGCATAACAGGTGCTTGGGCACGCATAGTTGTTGTTGTGCAGCTAACCATTGAGAACTAGGAACAACAAGGAGTACATGTTGGAGTTCAGGTTCAGTCGGAACCAGGTGGCGTTGCCAAAGGATCTGTGCTGAGTATGCAGAGATCGCTGTACACAAGGCCCTGCCACGCTGATGCTGCTTCTTTATTCCCAGAATGAAAGGGGTGAGAGCACCTGGCGGTTGCAGCGCAACATGCCAGGAATCCTTGTGTGATAACACGACCAAACATTGGTAGCATGCTTAACCCAAGAATCGCTGGGTAGCTGCAGCGCCAAGATCCATCACACTTGGCTTCTAACGCATGCATGCGCTTACTTTCAGCTGCCTCCTTCCACCCTCTAGCTCTTCAAGATGAGCACAGCGCCTCAACCAGGACAAGTGGCACGCACCAGGGAACTTTATCGAGCAGACATCAGCGCCCGAAAACACCTGGCGCCTGTCATTGGGGCTCTCCATGTGTTGGCCGCCATCTGCTGGCACCTCACCATCCTCTAGCTCTACATCACCGCCTGCAGCTTCCTGCTTGCCTGCACTTGCAGCCGCTGTCTCTGTTGCTGCCGCAGCCGCTTGCAATGGTGGTAATGGTGATGCTGCCGCTGCTGAGGGCACCTTTATAGGGGCATCTGGCTCTGGGCTGCTGAGTGCTGTGGCTTTGCGTTTGCTGCCTACAGCAACAGGTGCAGCTGCCCTGTTTGCAGCTGCCTGCTGCACCAAGCCTGCTACTGATGCAGGCAGCGCTGGTGAGTCAGGTGCTGCACCTGCTGCTGCGCCAGATGGCATTGTGCCTGTTGCTGCTAGTGATGGGGTGCCGCCCGCTTGCCCTGAGTTGCCTCTCGCTGCTGATGGCACCTCTGCCACAACATTGCAGCTGACTGGTGCTGCAGCCGTGCTTGCAGGTTGGGCTGCTGGCCCTGCTGCTACGCCAGGCTTGCTCACTTCCTGGCCGTCCACCAAAACCTGTATGGTGTACGCAAGCAGGCGAGCAGCCATGGAACTGGGCACATGCAGGCTAGTGGGGACACAGAGTCTATGAACTTCAACCTATAAAGGCATGTGCACAATTGCGTATGCAGGTATGTGCATACTTGTGTGTGCAGGAGGATGGTAGGTTAACAGCCCTAAGTGCTTGTTCCTTAGTGGAGCATCGCTTGAGAAGAATTGTGTGCATGAAGGCATGATCCGCAATTATCTAGTGTGCAATTTAGTTCTGTAAATCAATGCTCATTGCGCTAATCAAAGTTTTGCACGAGGGCCCTTAAGGCAGGCTGCTCTTAATAAGAGTCTTGTAACGGCGCTCAAAGAGAGCTCTGTCAGTGCAAGATGAAACTGCAGGATGCAGCTGCAAGACGTGGACCCCACAGCTAGGTAAGGGCACGAACTCATAGCTGCCAACTCCCAATGCATATACTAGTGCATTTACATCAAAAAAGGCGATGCTGCCAGCGCCAATTACTGTTAGGTGCTGCCACATGGTGGCAACATAGCACCTAGAGTTGTACACAACTTTTGCAATGTACGTGGGTCTGAGAGGTGGCTTACGCATATGCACATAAAAATTTTGATTAAGTGCAAAATGGCGCTAATGCTGCAGAGGGGGTTATCTGAGCAAGTTGCCAAAATGATTACTTTTTGATTAAGTCGTGTTAATACTACATTTAAAGGTGGGCGGAAAAGTATTGGGGTCAAACGGATGTCTGCTCAGCTAAAAATTGGCCTCTTGTTGGCTTACATAAACCCAACTTGCGCATCAGGGCCAAGTTATGGGTTTAAAACCATTCAAAATGCTATGAGGACATCTCTTGTATTAAAATGTCGTGGATGTGTACAAGCTGGTTTTAAGGTCGCCGGTGTTTGAGCCATTCTGGTTGATCTTTTCTAAGGGAAGTGGTCGAAAATCCACACCTGACCAACCCCTGAGTCTTTTCAATCCATTTCTTTTTGATAGAATTTGATGAACTGAACTCGAAATAAAAAATTTTCTCACCATATAATAAAGGCCAGTGGGTGATGTAGGGTTGAGATTTGGCTGTAAAAAGTAGGATTCACGCCACGACCATTTTGGCACGTGCGCCCCAACAGGCACCCCTCAAGCTCAAGTGCTTTGGATAGCAACAATTGGATTTTGAGATAAAAAATTGCCTGTTGGAGCACCCATGCCCTGGGATCATTTCCAAAGCATATCATGTTGGGCCTCAGACACTCCTCTCTGCAAATGTTGAAGTAGTTTATGACACGTACGGATGTGTTTGTAAATATATTTCTGTATGACCCTGTGCAAAATAATATGCAGCCCAGGGCAAGTCTAATAACATTAGTAATAGTTACCCATGTGGTGATAACTGCACGTGTAACTCCTCTGAACGCCTTCCATTCGCTCCATATGGCGCAGCACCACCTACATGCCTGCCTTCCCTCTAGCCCCCATTGCAGGAGCCCTGCTGTAAGTGCCTTGTTTATTGCTACAGAATTGAAATGCATGACTGGCAACAAACTTTTTCAACCACTGCAAGTCTGCAACGCATTGTTGACTAAGATCCTCACAACAGCTTGCCTTGCAGGGCCCAGGCTATAGCTTGTGTGCCTATAGATCACTCATCCAAGAGCGCACCATTCTATGTAGCATGCATTAATGGCGACAAATCACACCTGAATATCGTCAAAGTCCTCCTCCTCCGCTCGTCCCTCCTGCAGAGCAACCAAACAATGATGCCAAAACTATAATTGCCACCTGCTTTGCAATTACAAGGTCAATCTCTGTATGTCTGCGATTGTGCATCTGCACAAGTATGAAGCATTATTGCTGCCGCCGCTTTCTGGCGCGCTTAAAGAATGAACTGATACAAGGTGAAGATTGCTGAGCTTTCAGTGTGTACAAGTGCCAGACGGTAGCTAGTGTTGCTCCATACCATTTTGTAAGAAGATTTCTACAATGTTAGCTAGTGGAAAGCTGCCAGCAGCTTCAGTCTCCCAAGATACCTTCCCTATTGCCTGCCACTGTGTAAGGGCGTATAGCCCATGCTGGCGCCGTACACCTCGCACCTACTTCAGGCCTTAGCAGAGTCTATCCAGCTTTACCCTGGCAACGTTACCATAAGTAAAAGCGAGTTAAATGAGTGAGGAACAAGGATGGTGGAACTAGTCTTGGAAGCTTAAATCTTGGCTTTACCTTGGAGGTTCTTAGCAGAACAAGGCATACAGTACTGCTGTTCATCCATTGAACAAGGCCATTACATTGGACCCTATTCTGAAAGGAACGCCTTTGTGCTAGGCTACCTCTAATCCAAGCTCCCACCTCTGCTTCAAATTTCTCAGTATCTAGGGTAGGTGCTGGTTGGAGGCTCGGCAAGCAATAACCTGGGGGCAGCCCGTGGTATGCCATGTTGGACAGCCAAGGAGGGGGGTCAGTCGGGCTGTTCATTCCTGAGAGCACAACAATGATCAAGGGGCAGGCCATCCCTGAGTTTGTGGTCATGCCGACTTTTTGGCCACCTTGCATGCAGGACACTGTAGGCGCTGTTGTACTGGTAGGACAGCCATGGGCTACGATGTGAGCTGTCCACCAGAGAGTATCAGCAAGGTTGCCCACACCTAAGTGTATGTGTGCTGCAATACAAGCAGCACGCATTTTCTGAAGACACACTTGCCCAACGGATGCCTTGTTGGTGGCTGGGAAATGTTAAGGCCCCGGCATTGGCCATCGCAAGTGTCAGATCGATGACTCACCCTAACAAAATGTGCAGCTCCTGCACGGAAATCCACATCACTATTGCCGCAAATCCAAGGCCGTGATTATGCTGACAGCACCCTCTGCTCTACTGCTGTAATTGGCCCGAGCCAAGCAGTTTAAGTGGCCTAATTCAGGCCAAGACAAACTGGCCTAAGTCAGGACAAGGCTAACTGGCCTGTGTCAGGCAGCCTAACTGGCCTAACTCAGGCCAAGACTAAACTATTCTCCAGCAGTACCTAAAATAAATTTACCATACAGCACTACCCATTGTCACAAACCAGCAGGACCCACCTAACGCTGAAGCAAGGCTTGCAGAGATCACGCCCGGCCTTGGGACAAAGTTTGACAGGGAGGTGGTATTTGTCGCACTAAAGTCTTGACGCGCATTGAAGTACCTGTGGGCGGGCAACATATAAGGGATCTCACGGCCATACAAGGCACAGCTGAGACCGTGTAGAAAAATGCAGAGGGGCATCTGGGTCCTAATAGGGGGCGCTTGAAGTTACGTTAGCGTATGGTGCCCTTGGTGGGCGCTTTATAGGTTCACTTGCAGTAGGTAGCCCGCGCACACGCGTGGCACATATGCTCACACACACACACACACACACACACACACACACACACACACACACACACACACACAC
>QAXF01001374.1:18766-29806 GCA_004335645.1 Dunaliella sp. WIN1
GTGTGTGTGTGTGTGTGTGTGTGTGTGTGTGTGTGTGTGTGTGTGTGTGTGTGTGGGTGTGCGCGCGCGTGATTGCATCAACAGGCATTCGTAACTATGACGGAAGGTGACTGAAGTGTCTCAGATGGAGCGCTTGATGATGAGGCACGCGTAGTCAGATGCAAGTCATCTAACGTGACATGAGTGTGGTTGGAGGACATGGACATGGTATCCTCAACAATGTAACAACAGTTTTTTGCAGATGAAGGTGCGGAAGCACCACATTTCAGGAGGTGATGAGATGAAGCATGTAAAAAACCAAAGGGTTCAAAGGGTTCAAATTCTTATAAATATTATCCCTAGCATCATAAGCTACCTCCTCTTCAACCATTTGCTGATCCTACCTCCTCTTCAACCCAAGTTCCTTGCTGCATGAGACAGATCTACCAGGCTTACCTCCTGTGCGAGAAACTATAAATGCTGGCAGCTCTGTGTAAGTCACAATCCCCACATATGCTGCCTACCATATCAATGCTAAATTTTGCGGGTATTGTCCTCGCGACACCGTCGAAAAGTTCACAAATGTCTAACGTTGATACAGAATTGTTCCAGGCAGGAAGCAGGACAGGGCCACAAGGTCTGGCAGACTGCATCAAGGAATGCATGCTGCTATTTTGAGCTGATAGCTCGACAGTTTGTTGCCTCCTGCAACTTTGATTCCAGGCTTTGACAAAAACGTATCCTGCTACTTGGGTCCCAGAGCATGCCCTTAGGAAGTGGTGCAGATCTAAGACAAGAAAAAGGCCATCCCTTTCTAGCTTGCGACAGCAGTTACTAAGCCTGCAGCAACCGCAGTGCCAATGACATGAGTGGACTGTAGATCAGACAACCAGGCCTGCTCCAGGGGTATGTTTTTTTGTATCCAAGGCCACAGGTCAGAAGGCATTCAGGAATGCAATGAACGTGGCTGAGCAGCTACACCACAGTCCTGCACCAGGCAATGCCTACTTCTGTCTGCAACAGTGAGCTGGGGTTTCACTTTCTAAAGCACTTGCAGCTCTTAAAAACAAAGTCACCTTCCAACCTTTTTTTGAGGTCTGATGGCCTCATGCCAGCACTATGCCATGACAAGAAGGAGCAACGGCACGATTCAAAGCAACATCATAAGTTGGTATAAAAATTATGACCAGAAGCAAAATCATTATTATTAGCCTGACCAGGAAATTCACTCCATGTTGCCTTGCAGACAACAAGCACATCCACCTGTTGTGAGTAATCTTAGGCTGAGCCGCACATGAACTCTGAAAAGCAGCTTGCAAGCACAATTTGTGGGCCTTACGCAGTCACAACATTGCATGCTGAGCAGCTTGCCTTTACCTGCAGCTCACACGCATGCCGTTTTCACTTTGTTGGCAATCGCGCAGCACACACTTGCTGTTTTTTAGACGCACAGCGGGGTGCAAGAGTAGAGACGACAGGCTGTGCATTCAACTCTTTCATACCTGCAGCTTGCGCGCACGTGCCACCCACTTGGCTGGGACCCACACAGGCACACGCGCATCATCCACGGCACTTGTGACCAACACAGGTGGCATCCGCCAGTGGCACAAAGGGCCCCCGGCCATCCCTGCCTCTGACGTCATGCGCGATGCCCCGGGTGTGCTGCCCACAGCTTGCTGCTGCCCTTGTGGGCACTGTTCAGCTCCCTTTTGCTGCTCAGCGCTCACGTGCTGCAGTAGCTCTCCCAGCCTACTGTAGGGGCACATGTGCTCCAGGGTGGGCAGCAGCAGAGGGTCGCTGGCGTGCCCCCACTCATCGTACTCATGCACCTGCGCAGCAGCACAGAGTGCCTGCATTGTATGTGCCGCTACAGACTAATTGCAGTCAGCCAAACACCTACTGTAGGGGCACATGTGCTCCAGGGTGGGCAGCAGCAGAGGGTCGCTGGCGTGCCCCCACTCATCGTGCTCATGCACCTGTGCAGCAGCACAGAGTGCCTAAATAGGGTGGCCTCTACATCAAAGAGCTGCTTTGCAACAAAGATTGACACCTGTGGTGAGGGCATATAAGCCCTGTAGGCAGCAGCTGATGGCTGCTGGCGCCTTCCCACTCATTAGACTCATGCACCTGTGATGCAACAGGATGCGCCTGCACTGCAAGTGCTGCCTAGTCCTTGCCTTAAAGGGGGTCACTTTGACTTTTGCAGGGCCGCCAATCTTTTACAGCAGGACAGTAGCCAAGAGATTGCAGGTGTCCCCACATGTACCTGTATGGCTGGCCAGACCCCTCTAGTGGTACGTAATCTATGGTGTAGCACGTGATCTATGGTGCCTGAAGGGCCACAAGGGCAAGCCAGACACATGTTAGGCACACAAGCTGATGGACGCTCTTCAAGTGCATTTGCCTTTTTATCCTGCTGAAAGAGCATGGCTCACGAAATTAGCAATGGCGCGGTCATTGTTGTCGTGCAGCTGCAAGGACACATAACAAGCTTGCTTGTGTACGTGCCGTGGGAACCTGGTCTAGGTGCGTTATTCTAAATCATCATCCTCTGTTGCTGCCATGAGCTGTGGCAGAACTCATGCAAGTTGCTCAATGTGACCTTCAGGCTAATAGAGTTACTTTTTAAGGTTGTTAAGCTATAAGACTACACAGTTACTGCATGAAGTTGCTTCAAGTGATTAAAGTTTAATCCCTGAATGTCCCATACATGTAAGCAGGGTACAGGGGCAGCAGAAGCGGCTGGCTACTGTACTCAGCTAAAAAGCCTGATACACCACTACCACATAACAAGTTCTTTCAATAGATGACAGAACTGGTTTACACATAGCAAAAAGAACACAGCGATGAAGTGACGTAATACCCTGCAAATGCACAGCATAAAGAAGAGACTGCTTGAACGCTCCTGGACTCCAGCTGATGCATTTGGCTAAAAGCCAGAGGTTTAGTAGTAGCCAAGGGCTCGGAGAGGGTCTGTGCCCATATTTAAAGAACACAACCATGCGCGCGCTCACACACACACACACACACACACACACACACACACACACACACACACACAAGAACACACCCCACCTACCGTGAGAGGCAGCGTCGGGTCCTCCATGACAGACAGCAGGTCCAAGAAAGGCGCACGGAGCACAGCCGCTGCAAGCAGGTCCTGAGATAGGCTGCAAGCAGGGGAGGTGTGCCTGCTTGATGGGCTGTGTGCACCTGCTGGCTGGCAAGAGGGTGGGGCTCTTGATGGGTGGGGGCTAGGGCTGAGAGGCTGCAAGGAAGAGGGGTTAGGCCACAGCTCCTGTACGAGCACTTGGTCACTCAGGTGCACACCTGCAGCCTGGCTGCTTGTGTGGGCACTGCTTGAGGCGTGGCTGTGTGGCTGTGTGTGTGCTACATTGTGGGTGCTCTGAGTGTCTGTAAGACGGCTGCCACTACCATGGGTGCCCCTGTCACTGCCTCCAGCGCGCCATGGCTCAACACCTGGAGAACAAGACCGCTGCTGCTGCTGCTGCTGCTGATAGTCACCATGCATGGCGCAGCTTAGCTGCTGCTTCTGCTGCTGCTGCTGCTGCCGCTGATTGTCAGCACGCACAGCGCAGCTTTGCTGCTGTTGCTGCTGCTGCTGGTCTTCAATGTCAACGGTGTAGCCTTGATTCTGCAGCAATTGGGAAGCCTCAGCAAGTGCGCAACCTAGGAGCAGCCCTCCTGCAAAGGCAAGGTACAGGCACAGTTGCTGAAGCTGGCGCCTTGCTGGAGTAAGCACACAAATACAGAAACACACACACACACACACACACACACACACACACACACACACACAGTAAAGCACCTACAGCAGAAATCATACCTAGAACAATACACAGTGTATTATACGGTACACCTCCCCACTACAGCACTTCTTTTACTGAGCAGCAGAGGTGGCAAGCCCTTTGCAGTCCACAATAACCCTGGCACAAAGCCTGCAAGCACTTAGGTGGGGTCGCAAGGAGCCATCCTCTGCAAAGGGCCCCATGTTTGCAGCTGCCAGATGCACATGCTGCTGGTTCCTCTTGACAACTAGCGAAGCAATCATAGTTTGGTGCACAATGCATATGCTGCTGTCTTTTCTTGACAAAAGTAGCAAAGCAATCTCGTTTGGTGCACCATATCCAGCACAGCTCAAGCTCTATAATCAGGGAGGTACTGTAATAGTTCAAACATGTGGTGCTAATGTGTGTATAACTGGTCCATACAGAGGGAACCATTGCGGGCATGTAGGTCCGGGAGCCTCACTAAACAAGAAGACCGACCACGAGCCAGGAACTGCCATGCACCAGGTGTATGGCCTCTTGCTAGAGCCTTCACAGCCGCGCACGCCAGCCAGACATCAACAGCATGCTTAAGCTTGCCTCCCTGAGCGCCTACATTGCTGTGGCTGACCTGATAGCCTTCCTTGCCTTTGTTTCTCTTGGCATCTTGGTCTTTGGCAGGACTTTCATCTGCTTTAGTTCTCCTGCCCTTGCAGGCAGTACTGCTATTTGGTTTTGATCTCAACCTCAAGCCTCCCTCCTGCAATTGCATCATACCTGCACTAAACGCATGGCCGACGACACATCCAGGATGCGCAAATCCAGCCGTGTGTAAAGCAGCCAGGCAAGCATGGTAGTCGTGTAGCGAGTTGGGCTTGTTGAGCAGACGGCCAGCATCATGCCATCCACGGCCCAACTCTCCCCCTCCACGCACATGCGCGTATGCGACCTACAGCAGAACACGAGTCACAGGTCTACACCAAATAGCGCCTTCATGGATGCTTGGGAGTTATTCAGTCAAGCATCACAGCTAGCATTACAGTTTTTACAGATGCAGATTCAAATGAATAACATTCAGCTATTGAGTGCTGTCTATGCAGCGCAGCTGCCAGCATTCAGCAACCAGTTGCAGTCTGTGCAGGGCAACTGCCGACGCTGAAGAGCACAGAAGTAATTGCTACGCACTCTAATTATGATGGAGGCAACCAAGCAGTGTGCAGGAGCCTTGTGCTGGATTGGTATCGATCAGTTTCTTATCTGGCAAGTGTTTTCAACTCAAGGCACAGTTGGCCATCTTCCACCACAAAATCCATGTTTATCCTTAATCAAATCCTAACATGATCAATTTCCACCACAGTCTTTCATGCTGTTGGCCTTTTGTCATAGTCTACTGTTTTAGTATCATCTTCAACCTTGGCATGTGACTAGCTTCCACCTAAGACCTCGATTATGAGGGGCTTCTACCACAGTCTTGCCTGGAAAGACCCTGGGAAACGTCACATTGCAGCCTTGTTTACACAACTTCATACCTGGTAGCCCCTCTCCAATAAGCTTAGTAGCGCAGGCTCAAATCCAGGGTCAAGAGGAGAGCCGTATGCACCATAGACATGAAGGAGTAGCGGGGGATGGAGGGAAGGAGTGGGGTGCAAGGGAGTGCGATCTTGGTTCGGGTGTGAGCTTAGGTGTTGCTGGGGGTGATGGTGCTGGTGGTGGTGATGATGCTGATGAGAAGGGTGAGAAGTGGGAGGAGCAGGATGGGAAGTGTGCTTGTGCTGCTCTTGCTGCTGACTTTGCTGGATTGTGTCACGCGTGTGCTGGTGATGGTGTTGAAACAGCTGTTGGCAATGATGGTGGTACACCAGGGTTATGGGTATGAGCACGCCATCATGGGAGGGCGCGTACAGGCGTAATGCACGGTAGTTAGAGGGATCATGCATGTGTGCCTGGTTATTGGTGCTGGTGCTCATGCTGTCGCCCCAATAGCTGCTGCTGCTGTCAACGCCGCTGCTACTACTCTGATCCTCCAAGTCACTCTCACTGCTACTGCTTCTTCCACTTCTACTGCTATTACTGCTATTACTGCTGCTGCTGCTGCTGCTGCTACCAATCTGATCCTTTGAGTTACTCCTGCTGGTACTGCTTCTACCGCTCCTTCCGCTGCTCCTGCTGCTGCTACTACTCTGATCTTCCAAGTCGCTCCCACTGCTACTGCTTCCACTGCTACTGCTGCTGCTGCTGCTGCTGCTGCTGCAACTGCTGCTGCTAATGCCAGTGCCACCACCTACATTGCTGTTGCCAGCAATGCTGCAGCCCCTCACAACTCTCTCACCCTTGTGTTGCTCACTACTTGGCGCGCCCCACCACTCCAGCCCACCAAGAGCATCGTACGCATCACCCCCTGCATGCTCCTTCCACCCCCGTTCTAAGCCCGAATCCTTGTCACTGCTACTCTCAGGCGTGGCGTGCCATTGCTGAGCTGTTGGGCCCCCCTTGGGTGTCGCAGGCTCTGCTGCACGCGCACCCGCTTGCTGCGTCTGCATGCTGCGTGCGTGCTGCTGGTGCTGCTGCACTAGCAAGAGGTCAGCGTCCGGGCGCATGGCGGTCATTATTGGCTGAACATGGACTAAGTGCATGTTTTGGCTGTCCATGCAGTACTCAAAGGTGTGAGGGGGGTGGACTGGGGAAGACACCACGAAACGGAGTGCCTTGCCGTAAAGATCTGCAGGCGCAGAGGAGAAGATTGGGGTAAGTAGGCATGAGCAGCCGCAGAGGTAGAAGTTGGGGCAATAAAGGCATGAGCAGCCGCAGAGGTAGAATCTGGGGCAACAAAGGCATTAGCAGCCACAGAGAAGGATATCAGGTCAACAGGCGTGAGCACGAGCAGCTGAGGCCCAACCTGTTAGGTCAAGTGCCAGCAAGCTTATATGAAAGCAAAAGGTCCATAAGATAGCTCTTGGTGTTGCAGATACTGGGGGCCCCCATCACAGCACCCAAGATCAGTCATCTGATCCAGCTCAACACTCTGCCAGAAGCAGGGCATGTAACCTCTACCTGAGTGAGCTCCACACCCAACATGTCATGCATACCCTGCAACCTCTCCAGGAAGTGAAGCCATCACTTCCAGAACAGCTCAACTCTACGCCTGTGCTCCTCCAACTACAAATACTTATACCGCCTATACTTTCATCACCTTGACTATCACCATTTCCACCAAGACTGTTAATAACTCAGTTACAGCACGATTGCCCCCTTGTGCCTGTCCAATCACAGCAAGAGTTCCCCTCATCTTTGAATGAAGGTGCAGCATTCATCTTCAACAACCTAAAGCATCCTCTGTCTGAAGCAGCACTGAACTGTGTTATCAAAACTTGCTTGTTCTTGGGGTGCAATAGCCCAAGCGCATCATTATAGTGCAAGCTGAATGATGCTTGGTTCTGGTTCAACACTTGCCTAAATTCAGCACAGTCTGCCTATTCCAATCCAGAAGCAGCAGGCACCCATTCTGGATGTAGCATTGTGCTGAGCATTGTCAGTTGTAAGCAAGAACAAACTCCTATGCTTTCAGCCCCTTGCCCAACCACCACTGCCGAGCTGAAGGTAGGGCTGCGTGGGGCTTGAGTTCACCCCTTTGATGTCATGACATGCTCCAAGCAATGACTAGCTCCTCTGCACCCCAGCCCCTTGCCCAACAACCACTGCCGAGCTGAAGGCAGGGCTGCGTGGGGCTTGAGTTCACTCCTTTGATGTCATGACATGCTGCCTGCATTGACCTCAGCCAGGTACAACAAGCACCGCTCAGCAGAACACAGCACAGAGCCTTGTACAGGCCTAAGATGTCATGAGCTCCTTCCTGCATCAGCCAAGAACAAGCAGCAACAAAATGGGAGGCAGCTCTAAGCTGGATTGCTCACCATCCGTCCACATCGTGTCAGACCCCCCTACCTGCATTGGCTCCAGGCACAACATTCAACGCCCAGGCCGGTAAGGGCACCGTACTGAGCCTCACCACAGACGTCCCAGCATACTTTTTGTCTCTGTCTGCAGCACCCTCAGTGTCATCATCCTGCAGATGTAGCACCTGCACACAAAAGCAAGTGCAAAAGGCTCTGACGTTGCTTTGCAGACATGTACACACATGCACAGGTGCACACTGGCAGAGGGCATGGCACTGCCTTACACACACACACACACACACACACACACACACACACACACACACATACTCACATAACCACTGGCGGCCATGTGGCGCAGATGGATGCTAGGGTTAAGATGAGTCTCTACATATTACAAGAGGGTTGCAAATAATGGGCAGGAAAACACACGGAGCTGACAAGCGTATAGGGAGGCACGGGTAAAGGTTGACTTGTGCTTTGGCGTGTGATTGTGGACCCTGTGATTGCATTAGGACTCTGCAATAAAACAAGAGCACGGCGGAGCAGCAGCGTGCCCAATAGTGTAAGCAGCTTGAAGGGTAACAATTGCAGCTTAAACTTTAAATCAAAGCAAAACAATGTGGGCGCCTAGCATGCACAGCCAAGGTCCAGAATGCATAGCTGTCTCTTCCATCAAGAGCAGTTTAACCTCAGACTGTGGTACATCACAGCAAGTGATCCACATCGTTGAACGCACAAGTAGCCTCCTGCTTTGCTTGTTGCTGAATGAGCCCCCACAACCCACCTGCACTGTAAGCGAGCAGCTGCTCTGCCTAAGACTACGAAGCACCATGTGCTGTGGTTCACGCAATTAAAAGGATGAGTGGCTCCCTGCCCCACTTGTTGCTGATTGATCCCCCTCAAAAGCCCACCTGCACGCAGGGCATGCCCTGTGCTGTGCGCCCATACAGCACGGCATGCTGGTTGAACATGTCCATGTCCACTAGCACCACTGGCTGCTGCTGTTGCTGCTGCTGCTGCTGCTGATGGTGGTGGTGGTGAATATTAGCTGTTGGATGCTGCTGCTGCTGCTGGGGAGTACCAGGTGGACCAGGAGGAAGAGCTGTTGAGTTGTCAAAGAGTTCTTGTAGCTGCTGCTGCTGCTGCTGCTGCTGAGGACTAGGTGGATAAGGAGCTGGTGAACTGTCAAAGAGTACATGTAGCTGCTGCTGCTGCTGCTGCTGCTTGCTAGCTGTTGGCTGCTGCACAGCACCCTCTTGCACCCTTGGGAAGATGCCGTGGGTAGCAGCAGCTCCCCACTCGTATGGGACCCGCTGCCAGGTCCTGACCCCTCCAGAAGCAAGAGATGTTGGGGCAGTAAATAGCTGATACTCGGCTGCCAAGCTGTAGCCCTCAGGGAGCCTCCTGACTCTGCGCCCCTCTTGCACTGGTTGACCACAGCTGCTGCTGTGAGTCCAAAAAACAGGCCCAGGGTGACTCTGCTGTAAGCTTTGTGCTGCCCCTTTGTAACTGCTCGCTTTGCCCAATGTGGGCTGCTGTGGAGGCTGATGCGGCTGCTCCAGCACCTCCTCCACCTCGCTGCAGCTGCTGTGCTGCGCAAGAGTCCGGGGTTGCAGGTTGGACAGGATGTACAAGCGGCGGCTGGCTGCATGATGCTCCACAAAGTATTCCAAGCCTGGCACGTGCGGCTGGACACAAGTGAGGGGGGCATCCCAGGGCGCCCAGGCATTGAGCAAGTGCACCTGAACAATGGCAAGTGGTACAGACAGGGTGATGCTATTAAGGTGGCTCAGCAGGTTGATCAGGAGGGTGTCCCTTAAGCTTGCAAGCATTGTGTGTGTAAACGATTTGACATGTTCTCTGGGGTTGAAGCAGGGGTGCGCAATGCAAGGTTTGGGCAAAGGCACATCAGCAGGTCAGCCCACAAGGCTTTGAATTAGCAAAGGCATGCATACACGCATGCACAAGCGCACGCGCACACACACATACACACACACACACACACACACACACACACACACACACGCACGCACCTCAGAGCTGGTTTTGGAGTTGGCGTTAACAGTGATGTATGCCCAATCTTTGGTGTGGCCTAGGGCAAGGAAGACTGCTGGGTCGTGCTCCAGGTGTAGGAGCATGCCAGGTGAGTTGAAGGCACCTGGCAAAGCATTTAAAGGCATGAAATGAACTGTGTACGTCCAGATGCGCGCAGAGTTGCTAGAGATGGACTTCATGAGAATTGCACTCACGCAACAGCAGAAGTAGCGAGTTAATCAGCTTGACCCCCTAATCAGTGCTAGAGGTGATGAATGCCATACACAATGGTGCGGCCTGGTATGACACTGATCTCCACCAAACCTTCATGTAAGTGCGTCAAGGCGCGTTCCATGCCGTCTCCAAGCCTTGTCATCATGAGGCCTACTTGCATTGTTTTGCTGTAAAAGTAAGCAAAGAAGCCACCCTGCTACAACTAGCTTGTTGACCTTGGAAGCACACCTTTGGATGCAGGCCTTGCAGGGGAAGAGAGGCCGGGATCAAGATTGTACGCAACGACCTGGGAAAAGATGTTCACGCGTATGAAGGCGTTACAAGACCAATATGCAGGGTGGTTGCAAGCATTGGCCAGGGACAATGCAGCCAATCATACTCCAATTCATACTCCTAAGTGTGCATAACCGTGCACAAGCAAGCATGCTCTATGAGCTGTGCAGCTCTCTGCATGTTTTACCAGAGCAGTATTGCTGCATTGCAAGCATTGTGTGATTGCTTGGAGTGCGCTGCCCAGTTCATCTGTGTTGGTACTGCAAATGGCACTAGCAGTCTAAATGGCTACCTTGCTTCTGTAATCTACCTTGCATGGTCTGCCCAGTTTGTCGGGGTGGGTTGCCAGGAGTGTCTTCCCATTGGCGCTGAACTCCATGTCGGACACGCCAACAATCAGCCCTTCCTCCAGCACACGTCCTGCACAAGGTGCGGGAGGGGCTTCACTCGTTGCATCCAGTATGACTCATACTGTATGAGCATGCGCAACATGTGCCCGTTTTGTGGGTAATAAGCCTATGTTGCATCATGTAAGCCTATGTTGCATCATGTAAGCCTATGTTGCATCATGTAAGCCTGGGGATTTAACAAGATACAAGGAAGGCAGGCCTCAACAGTGGCACTAAGATGCTATGCCACACATGCCAGGAACGACCACCTGAGCTTCATGCTGCATGCAACCAGAAAAGGCGTACAGATGTTTGAAGCACAGCTCTGTTTCAAGGCCTTCTGCCTGTAGCTCTGATGGGATGCACCCCATACAGCTGCTCTGCACACGCGCGCACACACACACACACACACACACACACACACACACGCGCACACACACACACACA
>QAXF01001405.1:35800-51105 GCA_004335645.1 Dunaliella sp. WIN1
TTAGTGATGGCCAGCCTCGTTGCAAGTGTGCTGTATGCAATTCTGAAATGTGAGCTGCGGCTGAATGGTGCTTAATTAGTGATGGCCAGCCTCGTTGCAAGTGTGCTGTATGCAGCATTGTCATCACAACCCACCTCCCTGTCTGTTGCAGGTGTATGTGTGCACAGCAAGCCCAAACGTGGAGCTGTACCCGATGGGTGTGCAGCTGGTCATGAACAGCCGGCCCTGGCTGGGCAGTGTTGCCCCTGTGCAGCTCGCCCAGCTGTGTGCCCTGTTAGCTGCGGGCGGCCACCTTTATCCCACCAAAACGTGGAGCATCAGGCATGTGTGCTTCATGCTGCTTGCCTGTGCATATTAGTGTGCTTTGTGGCTGCAGAGCTGGAGGGAACCTGTGTACCTTGCACATCAGTGTGCTATGTTGCTGCGGGGCAGCGGAGAATTTGTGCACCCTTCTAGCTGCAGAGGCCCTTAAGTACTCAAATTATATTGGAGCTCCTTGTACATATCAGTAGATGCCCGCTTTACCTGGCTCCTGTGTGCTAATTCTTCTGCGGCATGCACTCTCATGACGACATTGGGACATACTGTTTTGAACATTGATGCTGTCAGTACAGGCCAGTGTTGTTGCATGTGTGCGTGTGGACCAAATTCCATTGCGGGTGATACTTTTTTTTATATATTTGGTTTTATTAAGGTTATATGTTGAAAAGCCCTGGCGTCTAAACTACCTTTCACCAATGAATTATACTAAAAGCGCGCACGCACGCGCGCGCGCACACACACACACACACACACACACACGCACACACACACACACACACGTCCATTTGCGCAATTGCTCTGGCAGAATGCGGAGGCAGCATATTGAGGAGGTGATAGCCATGGGCAGCAATGAGGCAGTTGCTGTTCTGCGTCTGGCATGGGAGGCTGGTCTTTTGCAACCTCTGCAACAGGTGTTGTTGCTGTTTTCAGTACAAAGTTGAATGGTTGGTGGAGTCATACTCAGGCGTGGCAAATCAATGCTGGGCTACTGCTTTCTTTATTGGTCTAGGGCTTTGTTTACCTGTAGGACTTAATATGGGGAAGTACAGGGCACATGCAAGCATGCAGAGCCGCAATTGCAAACATTATGGAAGTAAGTAAAGAAAGCTCAAGTTGTAGTTTGCACACCAAGTAACAGGGCTGTCCAGCAGCAGATTGTGCTGGTGCGCTGGAGCTGCGTGTAAAAGGTCCCCCTCTGCTTTATCTATTTAGAGCCTTGTTCACTAAGCATGTGCATGAGATTTCACACGGCACAGAGCTTTCAGCAGCAAGTAGTCTTAGCTTTGTGAGAAAAATGGAGCTTTCTTGAAACTTATCGTGGCAAAGGTTGGCATTTTCCGCGATTATTTGCCAAAATAATTGTCAGAGGAATGAGTTTGTTCATGCACTGCAATTGGGAAGCCATTGCTTCAGTGATAGCTTTCAGCAAAGCCTCTCCTGCCAACTTGTTACGTGCCTGACAAGTCTAGTTTGTATGCTGCAAGTTCATCTGTTATTACATCAGGCCTGGCATTATGCATGCTGCGCCCATACAGGAGGAGATGTCATCCAACACTCCACACCCCTCGCCCCAGGTCGTCCGCGATACTGTAAAGGTAGGTTTCTATGTCGTCAGGCACTACTCATCATGACGATGGTATCATAAGAAGCACCATATCAGCTAAGCATTAATGAGCGTGTACCGCTCAGCTCTCAACTGCATGCAACTGCTCGCACCTTTGTGTACTTCTCAGGCAGGAATGGCTTGGGTACACTTGTAACCTTCTTTACTTAGTTGATCTGTTACCGCCAACCAGATCTCTTACACGGGGGGGGCACTGGGGCTTGAGATGGGTGTGCTTTTCAAGTCATCCCAGCTTATGTTGCCTTCAATGGGATAGTTCTAGGCGCAGCACTGAGAAGATAGTTCTCAAAGCAGCAAAATCCAAGAGTAGCTCAGCAATGACAAGTTGCCTAGTTGGCATGCACCCTACTTGTCACAGACACACCTTCCTTCAAGATCACCCACTGCACCGTTTGTGTAATTTATGGTGTTAGGTGTCCATCTGCCAAGTGAACATCATTGCAAACATAATGAAGTGGACAAACCCAGCTGTTGGTCAGGTGTGAAACATCATATCGATTAGGGACATCAGCCCAAGCGGCCCCTTGCTCCTTTGCAGCCGCTCAAACAAGGCCTTGTATGGGCAGAAACATATTTTACACAAGCGAGCACTACCTGTAGCTTACATGAACAGTTCACATCAGGGTTCCTCCGTTCGTTAAGTTAAAAAAGTTCTGAACATTATTTCAACCATGAATTCGCGAATGTTATTCACTGATGGGGCGATTTTGCCTGTAAGTGCAGAACTTTTGAGAAATGAACAGTTTGTTAAGTTCGTAATTTCTACAAACTTTAGAATATTTTGGTCTTAAACCACGAACGCAGGAACCCTGGTTCACGTTGCAGGCAGGCATCACGTTACTGCAAGACCCGCTTCATATCACTGTCATATATGCATCTCTTGTCAGTACACACAGCTGATTCAGAGGCTGCAGCAGCACATGGAGGCACGCACACATGCATACGCACGTATGCACCAGCAGGCATCTCACAAGGTGTGCCAGAATGATGAGACCCTGTACAGGTACTTACAACGATGAGTTAAGAGAATGCATGCGTACGTGCCAGTTTGCCCGAACCCTGACAGAGACTTATTGGATTCTCCATGCGACAGGTGGCTATTGCGCAGCGGCGTGTGGCACGCTTCTTTGTCGCGGTGTACCCTTCGCCAGTGCCTTACAAGCAGCAGCAAGAATGGCTGCAGCAGCACTATCAGCGGCAGCAGCAACTGAAGGAGCAGGGGCAAGTGGGCACCGAAGCTTTTGCTGCTGTGGGCACGGAGGAGGATGTAGATATCGCTGCCCATGCAAGCAGGGTGCCCTCTGCTTTGCATGGCGCAGTGTCAGAGGTGAAGCAATTTCTCGAAGTTCTACTGTGTGGCACGTTATCTGTACCTCAATGAAATGCTGTACCTTGTAAATATTGTTCCCCATGCAAGCTGGTCGCCCTCTGCTTTGCATGGATCTGCGTCCACAATGATGTGTTTTCCTGTCTCTGGTGTAGTCCATATTTTTTCCCTAACTATTGCCTGTCTATACAGGCAGATTGCCCTGCTTTGCGTGGCTGAGTTTGCATTGGCATGGCTTCTTGCTGTTGTTGTGTGGAGCAGGTTGTATCTTAACTTTGTTTCCTGATACTTATGTTCCTCCTAGTGCACCAAAGGAGCTGATAAATACCTCTTCATCTAGAAGAAAAGGCAAGCAGGTGGTTTCAGTATGCTTTTAGAGAATTGTAAGTAAAAATATGTGCACCTAGGTTCTGTCAGTTTAATCCTCTTATTGACGATTGTTTGCATTTTATGAATTTGATTTACTGAACCCTCTTATTCATTCCAGCATTGCATATCTGTGCCATTTTAGGGGCACTGCCTGTTGGCAACCTGGTGGGTTTTCTTGTAATGACGTTGGCTCTTCCATACTTTGGTACGCCAGTGCATCAAGCACCTACGTCTTGCATATACTGCCATGTTCGAAAGTGATGTGAGGGTTTACTGCTGCCTGAATGAGTCTAGAAATGCATAGAGCCGGAATGCGCATGGCTCATAATTACCTGTGTCCTACGCTGAGACCAGAGCAGGATCCTCCTTGACCTTTGCTTTTGTACTGATGTAACAAATTGCAAAGCTTGGCGGTGCATGTTGCCTGCACCTTCTAACCTGCTTGAAATTTTGTGCGAGCAGCATCATAGTTTGCTCGAGTAGAGTCGGCAGTTTCTTGCTTCTCTTAGCATGCCTAGAGCAACTGATTAGAATGCAAGCAACACTCTAACTTAGCTAGTTGTGCCTGCCATTCTTTAAGACAATTGAGCTATATGAGTCTTGCACTTTCTTCTGCTTCAGCTAAGCTGCCCTTGCAAGCTGGTACAGCAATGTGACCTTGCACTTTCTTGTTACATGTGAAAGGCTCCATTGGCTAAGGTTTAAGTTGACATTGCGTAGCTGTGTCTGCCTACAAGGGCAGTTTAGGTGGAGCTATGTAACCTAAGCTAAAAGTGGAGCAGAAGACGCTTGCAATAAAGGACCAAGAAAAGGCGAGAAAAGCACCTTTCTCGCGCCAGCTATCAGGTCATTCACAGCATCAAAGGCTTACAGTACTACTTTGTTAGTAACAAAGGAGCAACACTGAAGGCATCAAGCTGGTTAACGAAATCATCCAAACAGGACAGGCTACTTTACTGGGTATAACTTGGTATAACTGAAGAGATGTTGATACTGGGTACGCAGCTGCACCAGTTCTTCACTGGGACAGTCTGAGGTGATACATTTCTTGCCTCATTTACCTGCAAATCACCATTATTTGCATGATCTGGAGCAAAGAAAGACTCTTGACTTCAGCGAAATTACTTTTCCTGGCTCTTTAAGACGTGAACCAAGTAGCAATGTCATTCAAGGTTTACAAGTTGGCAAGATAGGAAGAGCCTATCAGATCACAGACCTTAGTATCATCTGCATTTCAAGGCAAGATGGAAGGCAACCTTGGCTACCGATACACATGCACACCCTAAGAGCAAAGCAATTACTGATGGCCACCCTGCCCTGCACCATCCTGCAGAGAAGCTCGCTTTCGCCGCTGGTCCCTCTTCATATTCTTCTTTTGTGCCTTTGTCAGTTTTGGCCCATTGTCCTCCCCGCCTCCTCCTGCTGCTGCTGCTGCTGGTGCAGCCTGTCCGTCCACCTTCTGCTTTTTCTTTAACTTGACCCCTCCTCCGTCTGATGGTCCACCTCCGTTCTGCTGTTGCTGGCCAGAGCTGCCCTCCTTCCCTGGCCTGTGCAGAGGGTGGTGATTGCAGTTGTGTGTGAGTCAAAATCTTGGGAGCCGACGCTTAATGGGTCAATCATACTGCTCAGTCTTTCTGCCAACTGGGATGGTCGCCAGATGGGCCGCAGATTTAGATTCAAGCAGGTGTGGACTGTCAGATCCAGGCTTCGAAGGACATACTGCAAGTAAACAACAAGCCTTGTGATGTCCTGCCTTACACATCACTCAAATCTCAATGCTATGCTGCACGTGGACAGTGACACTTTGAAGATGCTCTTGCCTCCCCAGCATGCTGCACGGGGGTGAGACGTGGTCTGCACTGGTAGCCTCTGCTTCCGAGTAATGCTACTTGGGAGGGCATGAGGTGCCTGCGCAGCATACCACTCACGTGGTTCCAGCACCTGAGCTGCTCAATTATTGTTATTGTTGAGCATCCTCAGCCCATTTTGGCACAGGCTCATACGCTTAAGTTCCACAAATGGTTGTTGTTTATGAAAAACAAGGGACACAATGATGATCTCAACGTCTTTCCACTTGAACAACATAAGAAGTGTCACAGCCAGCAGTTTTACTCCCCCTGTTTCACCACCAGCAAGCTGCTCAGTCCAATTCTTTTGTAGCCAAGGGGCGATTCTGATCTTGGCTCACAACCCCATATCTGAGGGCTTAACAAAGCCAGATAAGAAGAGTGTCGATAGGACGCCATATCCACTTGCTAACAACATCAGGCTTTGCAGTAATCACTGAACTGCGTAGCCGTACGTGTTGCAATCGCGTACTTAAACAGTCACTCCATACATCCGCTTTCACCAAACAGCTCTGTATGGTTTACATCGGAAGTCTGCTACGTCAGGAGCCTGTTTATGATGTAATGGCCGGCAGCTACACGATGTGATCTTGCATCTGAGTGCTTGTTACAGCTATGTGGTAGAGTTTTCTACCTCGCCTAAAACTTCTAAGCCCCTGCTTGACTCTTGATCTATTTCTTGTTCACTGTGCTATTACTTGTCCTCTCCTTCCCAAACCTCTGATTGGAGGGGGATGGAGCGCTGAGCTCTGATACCGTCACTGCATGTGTGCAGAGCTTGCCGTTTGGGATAAGACTTTCTTATGTCACATGCTTCCTTCTCCTTACTAATCTGTATCTGGCTTTGCCAGGTTTCAGTTTCATGGGTGATGAGGGCTACTTATAATAGCAAATTAAAACATACCTGTTCAGGGACAACTTGGCATAGGAGGCCAGTCGGTTGGCCTTTGCCGCATCAGGCACAGAGCCGTTCTCGCTGCTTCCCCCATTGCCATTGTCGCTGCTGCCTGCGTGGCTGCCTTCGTACGAGCTACTGTGTGGACGCTTCTGCCCTCTCTGCTTGAACTTATCTCCATGGTTGCCTAAAGAATGAAGTAAAAAAGTGCATGATCATATACGCCTGTGATTCGCTATGCAATCCCTGGCCTTTTAATCCTGGTGCCGCTGGAAGAATGCCAGCGTCAGAGTTACCAATTGTACGCATGTAAAACCATCGTCTGAGACGCTCTCCAACAAAGCCTGAGTATTGCACGTTAGCGTAATTGCACAGCAAGTGTATGTACTTTATGTCTGAGGCATTGGTTACTTCTTATTATGCAGGCACCCCCAGCATGTCACTCATGCCTTGCAGTCACGCAGCATCAGCGAATACATGAGTTATTTTTTATTTGGGCTTGGCAGCACGCCCACCAAGTTTGTAATGGCTGCAAGCCTTTCTTTTGGCTAGATGCCTCTCAGCATGCATGCAAGTTCACATTTGGCACAACTTGCAAGTACTTGGCAACATTGGAGCATAGACAGTTGCCACCACCGTTGGCATGCCTTTCAGGCATGCTTTGCGACATCCAGGGGCCCTGCTGTCAAGCATGAATGATAGAGTGGACACTGCTGCAAGACACTTGCCTTGCTTTCTATGGCCGTCTCCATGCTTGCTATGGGTCTTAGGCCAGCTACGCCCATCATCCCCTCCTCTGCTGGCACGCAGAGCCTGCAGCGCCTTGTAGTTAGGACGCTGCTTCAGCTGGTCCTCGCGATAAGGGGCCAGCTTCTTAAGCCCCATGATCTGCGAGCGATGACAAAAGTTGCGTGGTTGGGACAGATGTCAAGTTGGGTATGGACATGGCAAGAGCAAGGGACTTTATCCACTAAATCCATTAAAGTCAAGGCGCTGTGTCTGCAGTGTCTTGCTTCTTAGCTCAGGGGTCCAGCGATACAGACTACTGCATCATGCCTGGCATTACGGCAGCGATGTCAAGGCACCACATGCACACCCGCCCCCACCTGGTCCAACCCTTTATGCTAGTATCCTGCAAGCACAGCTACCCCCCATGCATGCACTTGCCTTTACCTTTTAAAAGCCTGGCCAGCTCAGACATGACTGTGTTTAGGAGCATTTGCAAGCCTTCTTCTTGAGTTCAACACGCAAGCCATCAGCTTTGGGTCAACGGACCAGAAGGAGCTGTCTCTCTGCAGCTCACTCTGCATTGCACGGATGCCGAGACTTATATGCCGGCGATCGATCCACGACCAACGAAGGGCACCTTGCACAACCCTCATACTTCTTGCCAACACAAGACCTCTGTAGGAAATGCATTTTCACAGGCACCATGCCAGTCAACTTGCAGGCCCATTTGCAGGTTGACTGTCCTCACGTCAACACTACACATATCTAGTGGACAAGTTACAACCACTAGACAATTCGTACCTGATTCAACTCTTTGTCTTCTCGCAACAGTAAATCCTCTGCAGACAGGCCATACATGTTGGCAGGCACTGACTTATATCTGAACCGCGTCTTCTGGCCTCCTGCCTCGCCTTCGTGGTCCAACTTGAAGTATTGCTCAAGCAGCTCTGCCATTTCAGCCCGTCCTGCTGCACGCTCCTCTTTGGATAAGCCTTGTGTGGGAGCCTGCAAATATGTGTGTGTGTGTGTGTGTGTGTGTGTGTGTGTGTGTCCACACTTAGCGAAGGAACATCACTCGTTTCGCTGGTTAACGTAGTAAATTTTTGGTAGCAAGTCATTGAGGTATATTTCAGCCCTCAAAATTCGCTAAGTCTGCAGTGGGCCACAACAACATACCCTTCCCTATTGGAGGCAAGCAATGAGCTAACACACAAGTGAAACTATTTATAACTCAGTTGCACAGCGCTTGTCAACAAAATGCTTATCTTTTCTAACCATTCCCCTTCAATTACAGATAATTGTAGGTGTTTTTGGTGTTATGAGGTGTACCATTGGCGATGCTTGCTGACCTTGAGCGAAAAATTCGCACAGCTTCTGTGTTGCAACAAAACATGGGCTTTTTCTACCCTTATCTACGGTTGAAGAAGGTGATACAGCTGACCAGGCAGCCAGAATCTGCTATTCATGGTCCATTGATCAAGCTAGTGGGTGCTCTTTCAGCAAGGCCCATGGTGAATGGTGGTACATGACACACACATACGCACACGTACACACACACACACACACACACACACACACACACACACACACAAACACACGCGCGCGCGCGTGCACACACGCACACGGACGCATGCACGCACACACACCTGTTCCTGATCACCAGCCCCTCCTTGGCCTTGAGGGTGCTCATCATCCTCATCTTGGAACACGTCAGCCCCTTCATCATTCATCTCCCCTGCAGCCAGAGCTGCCTCTTCGTCTTCCTCCGCCTGTTGCAAGTAGGAACAGCGTGAGGTATGTGACTTGCAACATCCAGGCATCTACACAGCTTGAAGCTTTAGGTTGTGTCTACACCAGCGCAAAGTGGTCAGGCCTTCCTGTCAGGCAAGCACTAACAGAGCCTCAAACGCAGGTTACTAGACAAAGATGGATCTATTGGGTCTCCACAGCTCAAATGAAGTACAATGTTACAAGTCTATTGCTTACGACAGTCATGACATATGTGCTCTCTGCAGCCGTCCTCATCCGATTGCCTCAACCTTTGCCCGCAGCCTGCTTGCCTGCAAGGCTCAGTCACTCCCTAGCAGCAAGGATTTAGGAAAGGGTAGAGCCAAGACTAGCTAACTACCAGCTCTCTGCTCTTCCATACAACAGCAAGCTTAGTATTACCTCCCCGTGTGCAGCAGTGCCAGTGACTCACATAGTAGTCATCATTGAAAGCCTCCGCCATTTGCCTGTCCCACGCCTCAGGGTCAAAATCATTCTCGAGCAGCGAGGGGTCCAGCTTGAACCCTGACTCTTTGTCTTTGCCCTTTTTCTTGCCCTTCTTCTTGCCTGCTGCTTCCTCTGCCTCTGCCTCTGCTTGCCGCGTACCTGCCACCTTACGAATTAGGGCAAGCCTGCACACGCAGATTAATTGTAGACATATCACGCTTGCTGCCTTGCTATCCCATCATGATGGTACCCTGCACCTGCGACGCTGCAGTTATAGGCACAACGGTAGAGTGTGCAATTGATGGGCACACCTCTTACAGTTGGGGCCACCAATGACAGATAAGTGGCGTAAAAAGTATGCTCAAAGCAGACACTAGTGAAGATAGTGCCCTGCAAGTCCTCCTCTGTCTGTTCAGGAGGGGTATGCGTTGCGCTTCTGCAATAAGAAAGCCAGAACCACCAGCATGCACAGTTGTATGAAACAGCCAAGCACGCTCAAAGCACGCTATCAGAGAGCACACTTTGCTTGCCAAAACTTGTCTACATAAGCACCTTTGAAGCAAGTGCATTGTGGACAAGCCATTGACCAAGCTCAAGACCTTGAATTTCTTCCAGCTTAAAAACTTCGTGACCCCACCTGCATTTTAAATAAGCCTTCTTTCCATGACCATCTCATCCCTGAATCCAGTCATCCAATGACATCCAATTTGACATGCACACAGCTTTTATACTGCCCCTGCCCATGCATTGAGTACAACTGGCTAAGGGTCCTGAGCCATTACTCACTTTTCCTCAATCTCCTTTTTTTTAAGGTTCTTGAGCTGTTTGATTTCTGCGGCATGTTGGGCCATCTCCGCCTCCTTGCGCTGCTTCTTGGCTTCTCTTTGCCGCTTTCGCCTGCAGTGCAAGAGCAATACATTATTCAATTACATTAGCAGATGGCTACAAAATACACGCAAAGCTAAGACTCCTGAGGGAATTTGATGTTGTACAGTGCAGCATGAAGGTGCTCATGCAGCCTCCATGCGCGCGCACTTTCTATCTCCCCCTCTCCTTTTCTTTCTTTTGCCTCTCTGTACTTTCTTAACCTTTTGCTGCTCCTGCTTCCTGCATTGCTTTGGTGCAGGCGACAAACAGCGCACACTCACATGTAGGTAAGCATAAGCGATACACTTATTACAGTGCAATTTTGCCCTTTACGCACACAATAAGGGCAGATTATGCAAAGCGAGTGCCGGCCGCATGCATTTGTATTCACAGCCCTCTTGCGCCGCTTCTGGCCCATCTCTGCCTCTCTTGCAAGCCGAATATGTGTTCCAGGAATTTAGCAAACAAGAGCACGACCATGCAAGGCAGCCATTGCAGCGTGGTTATGCACAGCAGCTGCTTAACGTGCACAGGACCTAAAAGCTCCGTAAACCACAATGCACCACCTATCACCTCACACGGGTTGCAGTGCCCTAAATGCAACTTTTGCTTCTTGAATGCAGCTATCACTTACTATGTTGTCGGCGCTTGCATGGCCACATGTACGCAAGGCCTCCCTGTATCTCTGTACAAGGAAACATGCTGCCTTGATCTTTCGTTGCCGATGTAACTCACAAGGAAACATTAAATGGACCACCTCCATGAACAATAGCTTTAATGTAAAGGATGGCTGATCATTAGAACGCTTACTTACATAGCAAGCCTGTTGTACAGAGGCATGGTGCATGCCTGGCCATACACAGGAGGGGTAGGCTGCGCACCTGTCATCTTCCTTGCGCACTGTGCCTTCCACAACACGGGGGTGGCTGGCGATCTTGGCTGTGCCTGGCTCCTCAAACCTGCGGGCACCAACACGCTCGTATCCAGGGCCAGCATTGTAGCACAGCTCACACAAGTCAAAAGCTAGGAGGCAACCAGCTCCTTAATAGGATTTGGTTCTTTGGCTGGCTGGTATATTTGTCATTTGCAATGCAAAGCGGGCTGCTTGCCTAGTGTCGGCAGCAGTACAGGTCACACAAGTCACGAGCGAGAAGAAAATAAGAACACAAGCCAGCTTTCATCCTATTAAGCGGCTGTTAAACAATCACTGCAATGCACAGCAGGTCCTCACAAAATTTTAAAGCAAGGCTATTGGGAGAGGGCTCTAGGTAGTCCTCATTGGCAGCGTGACTAAAAATGCTGATGTGAGAACCGCTGCCAGGAGTACGCCAAAGCGCACAGCACTGCTCAGTGTGGTAAGGGCTCTACCTCACACCTTACACAAGAGAGCGAGGGTGCCATCATTAGACGGAGGCCAGGACCCCCTCCATCGTTTACCTATAGGACCAGAGGAGCCCTGTGCACACACAGCTGTCATGAAGGCGGTGATGAAATAAGTAAGCAAAATTGTTTCCAAACACATTAAGGAAGTACATAATCATAGAACAATCTGAACGTAGAGAGGAGGGCCGGGGGGGGTCACTTCCTGCACACTCTGAACACCCTGAACCATCTGCGCCGTCGACTTACTTCCGCACCTCATTCATGTTCACGGCCACGCCATGAAGCTGTGAGCTCATGTCCAAACCTCACCTGCTGGCTAGTTCCACTCCATTTCTTTGCACAAACAGCCCCCAAAAATGGAGCCTCATAGACAGCAGTAGCTAAGCTTCTATCTTGAATGTCTATTCTGGTTTTATGGAACTGTTGGAAGTCTGAGGATCAAAGGCCCTGCCTTCAAGTAAGATGAAGATATTTGCCCCTTGGGCATACAATCCCCCTTTTCCAGGTCCATAAAAACTGCTATTTGTACACATGCAAAACCCCCTCTCCAGGTTTAAGTGAACTGCTCTTCAACAGCATACCTGAAGTTGTATGCTGCTTCAAAACGCTCGGTCTCATCCAAGTGATTCTCATCTTCATCATCGTCTACCAAGGAGGGCTGGTGGCCCTCCTCTTGATCGCCCACTATCTGAGGTAGACACACAAACAAACATGAAGTTTATGCACCCTATTCACCCAAGGCTCCTAGCTGGACATGTAGCAGGTACGAGGAAGCAGAGGCACACTTTCAGGCACATGCCTCACAGTGCAAGCTGGCACCATAGCCAAACTAAACTTCCAGGACAGCACTGGTCAACAAGTGCATAGTAGAGCAAGACTAGGCAAAATATACAATACCAACATCAAATAAACACAAGGGTAGTATGGTTGCATAGCTGAGCTTGCAACAATGTTGTTGCTTGTTACTATCTCTCCGTTACAGTAATACTGCTTCAATGTTGTGTTGTTGAATCTTGATACCAATGCACGCCCCAAGGCGGGTGCTGCCGCACCTGCTGCTTGTACATTCACTCATTAAAGCAGCTTGACTGCCCACATTTTCACACACCCATCCATCTATTTAGGGCTCCTGATGCCTTCTGTGTGAAGCTTGAGTTGTAAATTGAGCAGGAGCAGGAGTTTGTAGCACACCACAGACAGGTATTGTGATTGCTGTATGCAAATTTTAAAATCCTCCTGACCCGCATGCAAGCAACACAGACAGCAGTAGTGCGACGAGCTTAAATAAATTTTAATAATGATAAATTTGAATTATTAGCCGCTTGTCACTGTGCCCTGTGCTCTTATAATCTCCCTTAGTCAAAACGTGGGTGGTGTGAGCTTGGAGCAACCCCAATTTTAAGGAATAACATCATCCATCCATGACATCATTGGCTGCCACCTCTAGACTTGCTATTCCAAAAGACAGTCAATGGGACTGGTTGGAAAATTGGGCTACATTTTAAGCCAAGCAAGAAAGTCTGCCGAGGAGAGATATGGACACACACGCAGCAGGTACATGAAGCTCCACCATCAGTGAGCAAAACATTGACGCGGCATGCAAGGAGCGGTACAGCACGTCAACGCTCAACGCAGCAAGCGGCACACCGTATCAGGGATGCACGCATTGAGTAGTGCAACAGGCACCCTAGCAGCCCACCTCGTTGTAGGTGGGCACATAGCCTGCCTGCTCCTCCTGATCCACCCAGCCTCTGTTGAGGATGAAGCTGCGTAGAAACTGCTCATTGGCGTCTGGACCTGAGGAGGCGTTGCTTTCTGCTTTCTTTGACGCACGCTGCTCGGCAAAGTATTCGTCCAGGAGCTGCAAGCATATCACAGTGAGCATGACCTTACACGCCATTCCTGGCTTCTTTGACTGCTCAGCCAAAGCCTGTGCCTAGCAGCTGTATGCACAAGAGAGGCAGGGCTCTGCGCTTTGTCACACATTACCAGGCCTGTGTCGCTGCTTGCTCAGGTGCTAACTAGTATGTGCATGCACAACAATGACATAAGCGTTCAAGTTAAAATTTGTCAGTCACTTGCTCATTCTAGCTGCTCAAGCCATACTCGTCAGCACCTGCAACCCTTCAGTGCACAGCTGCCTCCCAGAAGAAGCCCTAGCTGCATGCCTGACAGCTAGAGAGGGGGATACACCTCAACTACTCTGACCACGACACATTCATCGACTGAAAGTACAAGCAAGAAGAGGCAACATGGCACAAGCTGTCTTATGACAAACTTGACCTTGACTCGTTGCCCCTGCTGCTCTCATAAGACTTTGTTTTGTACACAAGCACAGACTTAGCAGGGATGCAATACGTAGAGATGTTGTCCCTAGGGCTAAACAATGCACATGTTGAGAGTTTCTATAGTGCGCAGCCTGCCACAACAGCCTTGAAGCTGCTGCACTGGGCTTTTGCAATAAGGAGTTAAAGACCATCAAGCAGCCAGCCTACATCTTCCTTGCCCTCCCTAGCATACCTGCATTGCTATTACACCTTTGCACATCTTCCTTACACACCCTAACACACCCACATTACACATTTTTCTTGCCCTTCCTAGCATACCCGCATTGCACTTACACCCATACACATCTTCCTGCACGCCCTCACCCTCATCCCAACCCTACATCCTGACCCTAACCGACACACCCACATTGCTCAAAGGCGGCCTGTCTTCTCCTTTTGCTTTCTTCTTCCTCTTTTTCTTTTTGTCCTGATCTGGCCCATCATCATCCTCACTTGTGCTTGGCTCCCCATTGGAATCGCTGCGTTTTTTTAGAACCCCTTCAAAGCCGTCCTCGTCTCCAACGAGCTCCTCAGCCCCCTGCAGCGCCAAAAGCAGCAAGCAGCAGTCAGACTGCCAGAAAGAGGGAGAGTAGATGCACCTTAATTGCTGTGCTTCTTTAGCATGCCTTGAAAGCAGTCCTCATCTCCACCAAGCCCTTAAGCCCCCTGCAGAACCAAAAGCAGCATCCCGGCTGATGGAAAGGGTACAGTAGATGCACCTGTATCACTGCAACCTCTCAGCGTACCCTTGAATAGCATCTAAAAACATACTCAGAGGGGTATTGCCTTCGAAGCCATGCTGGACCTCCCCAGCTTCATAAGCCCCCAATCATTGCGTGATGTAGGAAGAATTGACGCATCTTCAGCCCCCCTAAGACGATCTTCTTCCTGCTGCTTGCAATACCCTTGGGGTATAAACAATTATAGAGGCTCCAAATAATAATACTCGATGCTGGTAGAAAGGACCACGCTAGCGAGTGGTCAGCACAAGGTCTCCCTCAATTTCCTCACTGCAGCATAACAGCATGGCAACATGAGCTGGACAATTAAGCCCTCCTGTATGCACACTGGTGCCACGACAAGCGCGAAGCCTGTATATAAACGTTCATGATAGGAGCTGTACCGTACATAGATGACATCAACATGCAAAAGTAAATCTACGAGGCTCCGCAGAAAAAATGCAGTAGTTGAGGCAACGCAGATGTGCGCGGACATGGAAGGGATGATTAGATGATCGTAAATCTAACAATTGAGTAATGTCAGAAGAAGCGGAGCGCAGAACAAGGAGGGGTCAGCGGCAGGCCTTTAAATTCCTAGCCCCCTTGGAATAGGTTGACACCAGCCAAGGAGCTACAAGTTCAAGTTTAGATGTTCCTCAAGCAAGTTCAAGTTGGCCTGCGTGGGCTTTGGCCCTTTTGGCACTCCGGGTGTGCACAGACTGAAAACTGGCAACTTCAATCTGGGCTGGGGAAGTGATGCAGTTGTGAAACACTTATTAATTCACATCTGATCATCTTTGATACGGGTGCAGAATGAGTGCATGTAAGCACGGCTATTTGTACACAAGCATCAATTCAGCCTCAACCAGTGCTTGGGGTCAGCTCCATACACCCCCTATACACACACGCGCGCGCACGCACGCACGCACACACACACACACACACACACACACACACACACA
>QAXF01001422.1:18367-30827 GCA_004335645.1 Dunaliella sp. WIN1
GTGTGTGTGTGTGTGTGTGTGTGTGTGTGTGTGTGTGTGTGCGTGCGTGCGTGCGTGCGCGCTCATGTATGTGTGCATGTGTAATCTTGTTGATATCCTGGTAATTGTAACTGAACAGCCCACTTATGAAGCAAGCCGAGGCAAATACTATAAAACCTCCTCCTGTGCAGATCAGACTTGACTGTGCTGAGGAGCATTGAGCACACCTGCACCGCACCTTTGCCAATGAGCAACAAGCGTACCTGCACTGTCCCTGTGCAGATCGGGCTGGATTCTGCTGAGGAGCTGGGCGGCGCAGGAAGGGGTCATGAGCAGCAGGAGGCAGGCAGGCGGGGCCATGGCCCTGATGGTGCAGACTCACGGCACCAGCTGCAGGCAGGCATCACAGCAGTGGTACGTCTATGTAAAAGTGTGAGCTTTGGCTGCAACAGCTTTCCAGCCTCTTGTTCTTGAGGAGGAAGGAGTCTGTTCTTAGGCACAGGAGGGTGAGATAACACTATGCCAAAGTTCTGAGCGCAAAAAAGACCACCCGCCCACCCCACCACCACAATTACTGCTCCCCTCCCCACAATGAGGGTGCCAACCTGTTCCAATCAAATTACTGCGTCCACTCTTGTCCTAAACAAAAGCGACAGTTACTCTTATATACGGGGCAAACACAGAATTTCATGCGCCTTAGTGCGCAATACCTACTAGCCGCATGCACCTCAGAATGCTTCTCTCGCTTCAACATCCATGCTCAGGTATAATGTAGGTATGAGGCTGCATGTTTGGTGTAAGATGGTGGCCGTTCGCTTGACAGCGCCCTGCAGTCTGAGCAAGTGTCCATAAGACTAAACTTTAACCATGCACCCAACCCCCCTGTTAGCCTGGTCTTCTCCAAGAGTGTGCAAAGCGACAAGTCTTTAGTCCAGCATCCACATGTGTACACACACACACACACACACACACACACACACACACATATAATTATGTATACATGTATATATAGAGAGAGAGGGAGAGAGAGGGAGAGAGAGAGAGAGAGAGAGAGAGAGAGAGAGAGAGAGAGAGNAGAGGTAGAGAGGTAGAGAGGTTTGTCAAAGTGGCTCGGAGGGGCGGTCCCAGAAATTTCAAGTCTACTCACCCCCTCCCCCTAAGTGGGCCCGTACGTTCATTAATTTCTCTCAGTCAGAAGTTCAAATGTCTACTTCTTATGTGTGAACAATTGCTGTTCATTGCGAGTCTTGGCTGTTCCTATAATCTTGCCTTCCCACAACAACAACGAATGGCTCCTGCAATTACGACAGGTGGGGGCAGTGACCAATCCTCCTGCTCTCTACATGTCGTGACTGCCCCTAAAACCTTGTGCTACAACAACAACAACAACAACAACAGGTGGCGACAGTGACCAATCCTTCTGCTCTCTACATGTCGTGACTGTCCCCAAAAGCTCGTGCAACAACAACAACAACAGGTGGCGGCAGTGACCAATGAGAGCGGCCAACGCAGCAGCCAAGATGGTGCGGAGGGGGAGGAGGACAGGAGGGCCAGCGACCCTGAGGATGACGAGGGTGCTGTGCAGGGGCCCAGTAGCTCTGGCAACCCTGAGTGCTCCAACAGCAGGTGGCAGCAGCAGAGGCCCCAGCAACAGAGTGGAGAGGGCAGCTGGACGCACCAGGAAGTAAGTCAGCCACTAACTCAGCAGGGCCGGCACAGAGGGCAGGGGGCAGGGGAAGAGTCAGGGGTGAGGGGTGCTCAGCGCGTGTGTGGTGGGGGCAGGCCTGCGGGAGGCTGCAGGGGCAGTAGTGATGGGGCAGGGAGTAGTGGCGGGCGTGTTGAAGATGATGACGAGGTGTGTGGGGATGTGGGGGAGCAGGGGGGCTTAAGCGGTGAGGATGCTAGCAGTCAGAAGAGAGAGGGGGTGGGCCCCTCTGGCACAGCTGGTGTTAAGAGGGAGGCAACAGGTCCCAGCGTTGCACACCCAGCGTACGCACCCAAGAGGCTTTACCCTGCAGGGCGTGTGTTACACTTCTTCCCGTTGTCCGTGCTGCCAGGCCACGAGCAGCAGGAGCTGGAGGGCGGGCAGCAGCAGCAGCAGGGGGAGCAGGGGGGGAGGGACAGCTGCAGCCGTCCTCAAGACCAGCCGACGACTGGAGCGCAGCAGCAGGAAGAGCAGGAGCAAGGGCGCAGCCCGCACAACCAGAAGCAGCAGCCAAGCAGCCTTGATCCTCAGGGTGTCGGGCCTGCGAGTGCTGATGGCCTGCCGAGCAAGGCGGCGTCCAGTGGCACTGCAACACCACCCCTGCGGAGCAAGCATGGGAGCAGCAGCAACTTCTTTGGTGATTTGGGGGGCAGCGCTGCGTGGGATGCAGGTGCGGCGACACAGGTGTTGTAATTATAAAAGCCACAGCCTACTTATCCTCTGCTGTTGTGGCTGCCTGTCACATTGCATGACTGATGGCTGAGAGGCCTTCCGCAGTTAGCCTATATGTTGGTACACCAAAGCACAGTAGGAAGTTCTAGGTTAGCAACCTGAAACCCCATATTAAGGCAACAGGCTTCGACTCCAGCGCCATGCAATGCATACTGAATGATCCACTTGTATGTGCACCGGAGTGAAGGGACTCCATTGCTTGTTGTGGCAGCCTGAGTGCTTGTTAGCTTCCTGATCATACCGCTGCACATGCTGCATTGGAGGGTGCTTATTACCTGTCTAGCTGTACAGCCACTCTGCGGCCATCATGTCACCCTGCTTAAGGGCAGGTTATGATCCTGATTGCCCAAAATACTGTGGCTGACTTGATACCCTTCCTTGCCTTCCTTCTCTTTTTTCCATCTTTGGTTGCTGGCGTCTTCTGCTTCAGTTAAACTGCCCATGTAGGCAGGTACATGTGAGCTCACATGGAAGCAACCTTAATTGCACCTTAGGCATGTGGATGCCTGTTCAAGGAATGCACAGCATTTGGCACAGCTTGGGGTGCTCTGTATGAGCCACATTTTTCACTCAAGGTAGTCGATGCTGATCATACAAGGACTTGAAAGCTCACACACACACACACACACACACACACACACACACGCACACACACGTGCACAGGCGCAGCCGCTGCCGCCTGTGCAGAGGACCCTGTTGCGGCAGCTGTGGCTGCTGCAGCCGCGGCCGCTGTGAACCGCAAGCGGAGTGGTGGCGCAAGCAGGGCAGCAAGGGTCCCTGGCCCAGCTGCCCGTGACGAGAGCGGGTGAGTCACTTGCAGTCTATAACACAACATAAAAATATAATGCAAGGTGGCATTCCTCCATAACTCTATGGCTTCATCAAATAGAACTTTGTACGTGCTAACTTTCTCAGTGGTGCCTCTTCTGTGGTCAATGAGATTTCTGAGGTTTCCTGTTGTCCACACTCCCCCATCATTGCATGGTCCATCCAGGCTCCAGGAAACCTCACTGTCAGTTATATACTCCGAGGCCACCATATGCTAACCCTGTCTTCCAGCTCTAAGACTGCCTAGAACGACCAGCTTGTTACAGATGACCTGGAGTGCCTTCTCTTCTTGGTCTTTAATTGCAGGCACCTTGTGCTTTAGCTAAGCTGCCCTTGTAGGCAGGTACAGCTATGTAAGCTTGACCTTGCAGATGACTCATAGTCTACAAGTATGGTACCTGTTTCCCTTGCGTGCACCTGTTGCAGTCTGCTGCTGCCTGATGTGGCGCCTGCACCTCAGCCATGGGTCCTAATGGAGGTCTCAGACCACAAGGCCTATGGGCGCGTCAAGCTGTGCAAGCGCATGGTGGTGGACCACTTCGTGTACTCCTACCTGCAAGCTCTGGACAGTGTCACCGTGCAGTTGAAGGGCTGTGGGGTGGGTCAGGCTGGGGGCAAGGGAACAGAGGAGGTACACATAGCTAGGGCTGGTGAAGGGAGAAAGGAGGCGGGTTCAGGGGAGGCATGTGGCAGCGATGAGGCTCACACGGGGCTGTAGTCAAGCGTGCAGTTAAGGGCAGCGTTGCATCAATGTTTGGTGGGTACACACCTCTAATGCAACTCATGTTCATTATGAGCTTCGGTTTGTGAGTTGAGCTCAGCCGTGTAAAGTGTATGAGCGTGCATACAGAAAAATGCTGAACTCTTCAGGTGAGCAGGATTTCAAGCTGTGACATGAAAAGTGCATGCATGAGCAAGCATGCAGTTGTTAGGCTCCTGGTGGAATGCGTAAGGAAGCATCCAGAGGGAGGTACTCTGATTGTACATCAGCGATCAGTGACGTGTACTGACTGAGGAAGAAGCTCATTACTCGTATAAGGAGCAATGCCTATGACCCACCAAAGCCGCAAAGACTGTGAGCTTTGGTCCAATGAGAGAATTCATGGGCCGCAGGGTCGTTGTTACTAGTTTACCAGAGTTGAGGATGACATTGCAAAGGGTTAAGTGAGGGTGCAGGGGCAAGGTGCACATGGCACAATGCTGGCTGGGTGGTGTAATACCTCCTTGTGTTTGCAAACCTGCTTACCTGTTGGCTGCTAATGCTTAGCTGCCCATATAGGCAGGTACAGCTATGTAACCTTAAACTTACCTGTTGGCTGGCACATAGAGTGATCCTGAGCCTGGCACAAGGCCATTCTTGTCAAAAATATGTTACCTAGCAATCCTCTGCTTGCACTGCAAGGGCACCCATGAAGGTATTCACATCCTTGAATTAGTAAATGTTGGACTGTCCCTTTCCTTATGCTCGCTTGCTGTGACAAGCATGTACGTGGATTTCACAGTGAGTTCACCAATCCTCTGGACTGTTTCTGATTTGATGTTGTTCCTTACACAATAGATCAAGGGCCCAGCCAAATAAAGAGCTTTGTTACGGATCAATGAACTGGCAAGGGACTAAGGAAGAGCCATGATGACAGCAAATACTTGAACTGAAGTAAGGGATACGATGAAGACATAAGCTGCCAGACAGCTAGACAGCTGCACTGAACTAGAGAAACACCTGAAGCAAGGGGGGAAAGGGGGCACATCAAGTTAAAGATTCAAGAGGGGAAGGAGGCTTGAAGGTTATTAGCAGGTCAGTAGCAGGCTGCAAGCAGCCAGCCGCGCACAAAGTACTCGCAAGGCCCTCCAGCAGGGCCGGCTGACTAACTAACTAGGACCCAACCAAGCCGAGACTACACGGCCCTTGGATCTGAGCCAGCCATGCCTGCAACTCTAAAGAGCTATAGCTTGTGACTAGGTGTTGACTCATCATGATTTCTTGGTTTTATTTGACGTTGTCACACAAGATAATTTTTAGGCCCAGGCCCGGGCCAACATACTGACAACCCAGAGGACAAAAAGACAGCATATGTTTGAACCAAAGCAAAGGGCATGAGAAACTTTCTCAAGCCCTTGAAGACATAAGCTGCCGGGCAGCTAGACCTATGTGGGGGTGATGCAAAGACACACGTAAGGAGCTTGGACTGCACTGCAGTCTTTCTCTCTGGCAGAGGTCCGAAGCTGCACGGAAGTAGAGGAGCGTCAAAAGGCACATTGCAAGCTTCTTGGTCTTTGGTTGTAGGCCTTTCTGCTTCCGCTAGCTGCCCTTGCAGGCAGCTATGTGACCTTTCTCTTGACTATACCTCATAGGTATGTGACCTTACTTTTGACTATATCTCATAGCTATCGGCTATCCTTGCCTGCAGTTCCCAACAATTACAGAGCACCATTCGATCTTGGATTAAACAACGCTGGCGGTCCCTTTAAGTACTGACTTTTGTCTGGCTTTTGGTTGCAGGCGTCTTCTGCTTCAGCTAAGCTGCCCTTGCAGGCAGGTACAGCTATGTAACCTTAACCTTAACCTTAAACTTAAGTACTGACATCAACGGTGACTTCGTTCAAGACCAAAAAACGGCAAGGGGCAATGGAAGAGCCATAACTGGCAGGAAATGCACAAAACAAGGGCAAAGGGCTAGAGATTTACACAAGCTGATCATTTCGCTTCGTCTATGCAACCTTACCCCCATGCAGTCGTATACAGAACAAGCAGAGTAAGCAAATATAAGCTCATTACACTTGTTAAAAAAAAATCCTCATGCACGCGTGCCCCCCCACCCTCCAGGCCCCTCTTCAAGCTTCCTAGCTGAAGGCTCCCAACGGTGGCCTCCACAGTATGTGTGCTACACTCCAAACACGATAGGTAGAAGTTTATGCTAAGGATTGGTTCAGTGTGCATGAAGAAAGGGTCCTGTTCATAGCGCTAGCCTTGGCTTTGCCTTGGGGGACTGCTGCCTCTGAGGAGCTTCTCATCGTGCTCGGATGGGAGCGCCAAATAACGGCCAGCCTACAAACACAGAGGATGTGAAGAGAAAGCCGTGATTGTAGGGGCAACAACTGGAACAAAACCTTGACAACTGAGGTGAAGTGCGTGCGCATACTTAAATATAAGTAGCAGCCTGGAAATAAGAGAGGCCACAGGTGTTGAGGTTAAGCACGAAGGTAAAGTAAGCAAAGTAGTCAAAACCCTGATGTGCTTGGCTTGGAATTTCATCTGGCCTAGGAGTACCAAGCCTGTAGGTACATTGACATGCCAATGAAATTCAATTGCAACTGACCACAGGGCATCAAGGAACAAGGAAGTCGTGAAGTACAGCTTTTTCAAGGCCCGTATGCAAAGCTTGAATGTTGGTAAACGCTTAGATAAGGAGGATCCAAATCGAGGAGAGATAAAAAGGATGCGGCATTTATGCTCTTACATTCTCAGTCCTCATATAATGTACGCACCAAAGGTTTGAGCATGTATGGGCTAGCTGCTGAGCAGTTGGCAGGCAGTAATGCAGAAGCATCCATACACCAATAGGCACAGTCAGATGAAACACGCTGGAGCACTGAGTTGCTGCAGTAACTTGACAATTGCAGACATACACTCAGCTTGCGAAATGTACGTTATGGAGGGCCCCCCAACACACCTCCTCTTTGCTGCTGCTGAGGTACATCTTGTACAGCGTGTACAGCAGAGAGTGGGCAAATAGGCTGTACTGAGTGTACAGGGCCATAAGCTCTCGCTCTTGTGCTTTGGCCTCCATGTCTTGTGCAAATTGGCCAGTGCGCAGCACAGCGCTCATCCATTGAGCTGCGGGCACCTGTGTGTGTGTGTGTGTGTGTGTGTGTGTGTGTGTGTGCGCGCGCGCGCGCGCACGCAAGCATACTGTGAGCCTGACCACCCAGCTCTTCTCATGCAGCAGCACACCGCAACCGCGGCGCCTCAACCTAAACCCAAAACGCCCGACCTGGACAGCAGTGCACGGGAAAGGGGCATTGAGGCTCCCAAGCACGAGGCACTGAGCAGACTGCCTGAGCATGAGCCATACCACTAACTTGCGACACCACCATCATTCAACTAAGATATCAACAATAAATAGCTGTAACATCATCACACACCGTTGCCCAGTGCTCACAGGAAATTGCACTCCCATGTTGTGGGAGCCCGTAATGCTTAAGCTGGCCATCCAGCAGGAGGCAAAACCATGAAGGGCCAGGGGTGGGCCTCCATGGCAGTAATTCAAGCAGCACTCACACCCACACTTGTGGTTGAGCTCTGTTAATGCCAAGCTGTTCCTCATACCATGTCTAACCTCCATTGTCAAGTAAGTCAATATGAAAGCGTTCCATTAGTGCTCAGCTGTCCCTCAAAGCTCCCCTAGCAAACATCTGCAGCTTCCATGGTCACATGAGTTGTTACGAAGTACTCCAGGAGACCTCACCTCATGCCCAATCTGGTACGTGGCAAAGTGCATGGGGAAGTGGCGGTGCTGCTCCAAGGCATCAAAGCGCAGGTTCAGGAACACGGCGTCCACCGCAGCCAGGAATGCAGCCTCACGGCTCTTGCTCTCCTGCACCCCTTGGCTGCCGCCCCCGCTGCTCACATCACTCATGCTCAAGCCGCTGCCGCCACTGCTGCTGTGTGTGCTGCTGGCCCCGCCTGAGGCTCTAGCACTCAGCTCTTGCAGCCGCAGCCCCAGCAGCAAGTCGGTGCTGTTGACTTGGCTGCTGGAAACACCAGGGTCCAGGTCAGCAGGAGGCAGGCTGCCCAGGTGGGGTGTCCTCAGTTTGTTGGCCATGTGCCACTGTTGGTAGCGCTCAGTGCCTGAGAGCTGCTGCCGTTGCTGGCGCAGGCCTGAGTACACCACCTGTGTGTGTGTGTGTGTGTGTATGTATGTGTGTGTGTATGTGTGTGTGTGTGTGTGTGTGTGTGTGTGTGCGCGTGTGCGTGCGTGCATGCATGTGTGTGTGTGTGTGTGTGTGTGTGTGTGTGTCTGCGTGCGTGCATGTGTGTGTGTGCGCGTGCGCGCGCGCGCCTGCATGCGTGTGCATGTGTTTGTGAGTGTGTGCATATGTTTTGTGTGTGTGCGTGTGTGTGTGCATGTGTTGTGTGTGTGTGTGTGTGTGTGTGTGTGTGTGTGTGTGTGTCCAGACTTAAGCAATAACACGCCAATGATAGTGCCACACTTCATGCAGATGTCCTTTTTTCTCTTGCATAAATCAAACTAAAATGCTGACCACCGACCAGCCTGCATACTGCAGCTTGGACCCTGGGCCTCGAGCTCTGATCTTCCCTGGTGCTGCAGGAGAGCTGGACAGCCTCCATGCTGCCACCTGTGGACCTTGGGCCTCACCTTCCTGCTGTGCATGAAGCTGCATGCACGGCTGTCCCCTCCCCTGCAATGCTCTCACCTGGCGCAAGCGTTGCAGGGCAGCCCACACACTGGCATGGGGCCCTCTTTCTACACCTGCCCGACGTGTGTGCAGCAGCATGCATGCAAGCCTTGTGTGAAGCTGCATGCATGCCCGCCTTGCGCGAAACCGCATGCACCCCTGCCCCTCCTCTGCCCTGCTCTCACCTGCCGCAAGGAGCGCAGCGCAGCCTCCATGCTGTCACTGCGGCCTGTGCTGCTGGTGCGGCCTGCACCCTGCTGCTGCTGCTGCTGCGCAGCAATCTTGCCAGGCATCAGGTAGCGTGCAATGCGGCTGCGGTGCTCCGCAAGCAGCGAGGGGTGGCGCGCATCATCTGTGCATCCATTGGCAAGCCCTTGGCCCCCACTCCCAGCCGCTGCCCCTTTTCCTGCTGCTGGTGCTGGCAAGGGAGAGAGGTAGGCACTGCTGTTCAGGGCCACCTGGATTTGGACGCCAGGGAACTCGTACAGCCTCATGCTGTCCAGGAACCAGTGCACATCCTGCGCGTTGTGTGTGGCCCCCTGCACCACCACCTTGTATTTGCGCGTCTCAAACTGCTCGCGCCCCTTCTTGTCTATGTGAGGGCCCCTGATGACGGTGAAGCGCGAGCGCTTCCAGTTCAAGCGTATGGGGGTGTGCTTGATGGGCAGGGACAAGGTAACTGGGGAGGGGGGTGGGCTGGCCGTGCTGCTGGCTGCTGCTCCACCCTGTGGGGCCATGTTGATGAACAGCAGGTCCCTCACAGTTTGGCTGGCAGCCTCCAAGTACCTGGGCTCAAACGCCTTCAGGGACACCTCGACCTGGTACCGTGGCTGCTCTGATGGAGCGCTGGTGCTGGCGCTAGTGCTGCTGTGCTGCCTGCAGTGCAGCTGCTGCCATGGTGCAGGCAGGCAGGCCCGCCATGCTGCTGCTGCTGCTGCGGGATGGAGCTGGCTACCAGCTAAGTGTTTGCATGCGCGCACTAGAGGCTCTACTAGCAGACTTGTCATGTCCTGAGATAAGAGAAATGCGTGTTTGTGTGTGTGTGTGTGTGTGTGTGTGTGTGTGTGTGTGTGTGTGTGTGTCTGTGTAAGCATGCGCGCGCGCGCATGTGCTTGTGCGTGCGCACTTATGCGCATTTGCATTCTTACACGTCCAGCCACAGCTCACCTATATGATGTTAGCAGGGATGGAGGCAAGATGCTAGAACTTCATGTTCTTTACTGTGATCCTCAACTGGCCTTTTACTCGAACAGCCACAAACTGCTTTATACAGACTAATCGCACACTTGATATTAGCGTTCTATGAAAGCTTATTTAATGCCACGCAAGCGGCTCAAGGTCCACTTAACCTTGAACCATGTTGAAGTTCGTCTAAAAGACATACCAGGTATAAATAAGGTAATTATTACGATGGATCGGATATCTTGTTTGTGGACGAGGTTCTTTTGGATTCTCGATTTCTCCATTTTTCTCAGTTCAGGGAGGTAGCAAATGTGCAGATATGAGATGAATAATCATATATAGATTATTATCCTTTATCGCGAGAAGCGGAGCCCTCATAGATGCAGATAGAGCCATATACATGGCATGCGTCAAGCCCACAGCGCCTGCATATTCTGTAAACGCACTGAGCACGGGTTTGAAGTTTGTACAAACAGAACCATTTTGTGTCGGCTGGCTGTGTCCAGCAATCCTTATCTTGTTTCAGTCGGCTGTTTGCGGAGCAAAACCTTATTAGCCCAACATTGTGGCGAACGGGAAACATCTCTGTAGATCTGTTAATCTTACAAACAGCATCGATTAGAGCGGTGCCGACGAGCCGAGCATGTTTGCCCACGGTCACTACTCCATTGCAATCTGCAAGCAACGTCACACTACTTTGCTCCTAGCATTTCTTTTTGTGCTTTATATAACCACTTTGGTCCATGCTGTTAGCGCCTAGAGCCTTCAGCTGAGTTGCCCTTGCAGGCAGGTACAGCAATATTCTCCTACTTTAGGGGAGAAGTCTGGCACTTCCATGAACTTCAAACAGGTTGCGATTATGTGCGTGATGTTCAGAAATAAAGGTGCCTAATGGCCATATTCATGTACGGTACATTGACTGTGTCCAGCGCTAAGTGCCTGGCTTGTAATCAAGCTTATTGGAGCCAGATGTGTGTGACCAGCGCTGAACCCAACAGCCCAGCGTGTAGGGCTTCCCCAAATAAAACCACTGCAGTTGTCTTAGGCTTTGTAAGATGAAGTACAGTACTGGTAACACGTAAGATGAATGGCAGCTGCCATGAGTGCCTGGATGTGCTGCGACGCCAAGCCAGGAAATACGTGTACTTTGCATGCGCTGGGAATGTAGCTGCATCCAAGGCAAGCTAGAGCTTGACTATGGGCGACCACCATGTGCACTGCTGCTTAATCGCCACCTGGGCGATAGCCACCCCACTGTGTGCGATAGTAGCCTTCACTCAGGATGCGTCGCTTGTCCCTTTCACGGTTGGGCAACATACTCAGCTCCTCATGGTTCCACCTGGGTGAATGGAGAAGAGGGTAGCCGTTGGCCTTTGCCGAAATTGGACGAACATACAAGAAAGAGCATAAGGACTTATCTTGGAAAGATGGTTAGCCAGGTTAAGGAGGAGCAAGTACACAATCAGGGCTTGGTGAGCAGGGTTTGCAAAGTCATGATTACTCACGTCTGAAGGGTTAAGCTTGGCCTTCCACGCACAGGCATTTGATTAGGCAGCTAAGGGTCGGCAAGTGCACAACTCATCCCAGCTGACAGGGTCAAACACAGCACAACACGCACAGGTAAGACATCAGGCAGGTCCACATTCATTCCGACCTGATGGGGTAAAGCACAGCATATCATGCACAGGTGGTCATTAAGGCAGGGAATACAACACAATACAGTTACATTCCACATTTACAAATCATGTCCAATTTAGTATGACAAGTCAAAGGGGAACCGCCTGGCAACAGTACTCAAGCGCGATAAGTCTCACCTGGGGTCAAACACCATGGACTTCTGCTCAGAATTTAACTTGGCCAGTGCCCAGTCCACAAGGCCCTTGTCCTCTATGGTGCGCACCTGCACGTACCGCCCCACATGTGTGTAGCTTCTACATTACTAACCCAGAGCAGCAAACAGCAATCTATCCAACCTCACAAGAAGGTATGTTGCTGAAAGCTTGCATGACACATGGAACGACGCACATATTGGCGCATGGGGCAGATCACAAAGCTTTTGCGCAAACAGCATGTCAGAGCTCCAATAGATAGAAGCAACAAGAGCTGATTCAACACCCAGGTTAAGGGAGCAAACTGTTTGTGAGGATGATACTACGTGATCGTGATAAACGGTGAACGGTGATATGAACGTGATATGAACGGTAATAAACGGCTTACACGTGATGGGTATAGATTGTGAGCATACGGCCCGCCTGTGACAGCAAGGGTAGAGGCCCACCTTGGAGTACACAGCTTTCATGATTGGGGAGCTGCCACTTGTGCTGATCTCTGCTTTCATGTAGCTGAGCCCCAAGGCCAAGCGGGCAATGTCTTTGGGTGTGAAGTCTGACGTGAACTCTGCAAGCTGCAGCAAGAGCAGTGGTAAGGGTGAGGATGAATCACTTTCGCAGCATGCAATCAAGCAAGTGTGTATAAGCCTGATAGCCTTGGGCTCAACAGCGCTTGTCTCCAGTCCTGCAAGTATGCATGCATTAGGGACATAGGAGCTTGCACACGCCCGCACGTGCGTACGCATGTGCATGCACGCACGAGCGCGCCCATGCGGGCGTGCGCGCG
>QAXF01001459.1:17289-27697 GCA_004335645.1 Dunaliella sp. WIN1
CACACACTCACTCACTCACTCACACACACACACACACACACACACACACACACACACACACACTTGCGCACTTTTGCACGCATGTACACGCATGCAGGTGAGCGCACAGCTGAGGGCTTCTATGGCTGCAGGGGTGGCATCGATGCTGCCATTGCACGTGGCCTTGCCTACGCCCCGTATGCTGACCTTGTGTGGTTTGAGACAGGGGAGCCCAACTTTTCAGAGGCCAAGAAGTTTGCTGAGGCTCTGCACTCAAAGTACCCTGGTGAGCTCCTCAGCATTGCAAGTGCAATTGGTGGCATTGTGCCTTACATGACATCACACTAGCTATTTCTGCTTGCGCCTTTCTGCCTTTCTTGCTACAAGTTCTGCTGGGATTTAAGAATTCGTGTCCTCCCTTTTTTTCACGCTTGTCTAGATGACACAGCTCAAGGTTACTCAGACCTGCCGTGTGCTTCATATCTCACTTGCATTTAACCCTTAGGCAGATGATGCCGTCTTCTAAGCTGATCCTGTATAGCCAACATTGCAAAGTAACATGCATTGCTTATTCCAGGCAAGCTTCTGGCTTACAACTGCTCCCCCTCATTCAACTGGAAGAAGAAGTTGTCAGACAACGAGATTGCAACCTTCCAGGTAGGCCTGTGGCTGACTGCATGCTAGTTGTGTGGACAGTGAAAATTGTTGGTTGCAATGCTTCTTCTCTGTGACATGGATGACATACATACACTACCTTTTCTTCTTGTCATGCCATTTGTGTCTGTGGTAACAGAAAGGGAAAATGGCCACAAAGTAGCCTTGCTTTGCTGGAATGATAGGGACACTTTCGAGTCCTGTGATCCTCGCTCTGACTGCTCATTGCACTTCCTACTTCCGCCATGGCTTTATTTGCACCTAAACCAAAGTTAGGTCGTTATCTACTTTGTGTGACCCCCCAGACCATTGGTAGCACTTGCAAAAGCTTTCTTTTGAGGTGTACTTTTGAACCAATGTTTAGCACCAATACCATCATGCATCATTCATTATGTATTTGGCAGCGCTGAGAGCTCAGCTGCATAACTTGCAAGCCTTAAATCTGATAAATGCAGCATGTCTGAAAAATTTGAAGCAGCAAACGGCATGAGTATGCCACTACTTACAGGCTATTTCAGATGATTAAAACACAAGCTTTCACACATCCCCAAGCTGCTGTACACATTACTTCATTACTGCATCTTTCAGCATGCTTATGCAGCTGACTTGCCCGGATGAGCTGCACTAGAAGTTGAACACACCTCGATACCATCTGCCTTGATGCTCACCACGGTGCCTTTACTTGAGTGCTGTTGACCTCAGTCTTAGGTGAATACTCATATTTGAAACAAAAAAGGCCTTCAACATTGAGCACGCCTACTGCACTGTACTGCAGGATCGTCTGGGTGAGCTGGGATTCAAATTCCAGTTTGTCACCCTGGCAGGCTTCCACAGCCTGAACCACGGCATGTTCACCTTGTCGCAGGCTTACGCCAAGCATGGTACGCACCAGTGCAGGTTGCATCATCTCATGTGGCTTAAAAAGCAGCTTGGGATTAAAGTTTGTCATGATGCACCTGCAACAGCTGTGCCATATGCTGAAGGATAGCTGGTGCTCAAGGAGCTGGGCAGCTTTCAGGGTATCATGGGCTTTGATTTGCACTATTGCACTTGCAAGAGCTGCGCCACGTGATGAAGGACAGGAGAAACCAGTATTTGTTGAGACTTTTGATGGCTGTGGAGGCCAACGCTTTGATTTTTACAGATGCCTTTGCAAAGCGTATGCAATGTGCTACAGGTAATTGGCAACCTTGGAGGCAAGTGCTAATTTGGGGCATGGGCTGTGCATCCTGCCAAGTGCAACTGTCAAGCATTGTACACAAATCGGTTATGTTGACTTACAGGCTCTAACATTACTCTATCTTCTAACGATGCATCATCTTCCATCTTTGAAGTGTGATGGTGCACATGTGCCGGAAAGTGGGCCTTGGGATTTGCTTTTCCTCTACGTCCTTGACCTCCTCTTTCTATATCACACCTGGTGAATGCGCAATAAGAGCACCTGAAAGGCAAAGCTGACAAGATCACAAAGTGCTCCTCTGTCAAGATTATATCTACTTTGCATCTTTAGGTTGAGCATAGCTGTAATTCACAAAGCACCTTCCCAACATGCACCCTCTGGAAAGGGTCTGGGTCTCACTTCCACTCAGCATTTTTTAGTTGCATTTCAGTACTGCATGCTCCAGCCTACTAAGACACACCATATCAAGCCCCTCAAGTGAATGACTAAATGTCAGTGCTTAGTTATTCACATCTCTTGGGTATGCGAGTATTCTACTATTATTGGGCAGTCGTGGATAGCCTGTGATGAGCAGGAGCAGCAGCATGTACTTGCATAGGTACGCAGCAGCTGAGCATAGACAACAATCGTGGATACTATAATCAGTGATCAGGTGGAAAATTTTGCTAAATATATCCCTCTCCCAAGTCCATTTAATGCAATACCTGGATACATTGCTCTTTCCTGCAGGCATGGCTGCCTATGCTGAGCTGCAGCAGCAGGAAATTGCACAGGAGGTCAATGGCTACAAGGCCACCACACACCAGAAGTTTGTGGGCACTGGCTACTTTGACTTGATGGCACAGGTATGGCGCGCAAGGGTGTGACTGTGGGCTGTTTTAGGGAGGGTATTAGGTTTCTGAATCGAGCTGTCACATGCTCTTTGTGCCCCCTTTTTATGGTTCTGGCACATTTTGTCTGCTTGTCACTCATCTGCGCATATGGTGCAAAGTTCTAGAATACGCCATTGCCTACAAGGTGAAGAATGTAAGCATCCCTTTTGTGCAGCTTGATTGATCTCCAAGGAACAGGTGTGTATAGTGTACTTAGTGACATAAACTAGATGCCTGGTGTACTTGTCTGAATAACATCAGCTGCAAACAATTGACCAGGCTATATCAAGGCACAAGTTACACTTGTTCTACACCACTTAATAAGGGCCACGACCAAGCCAACCTCTTTGAACAGATTGGTCTGAGTCCAACTCCCTTGTAAACTGTAACCAGTAACGAGTACTATTGAGACCATGGTGCTTACTAGCTGATGCAGTGAGCTTCCTTATAATTTGTCTACCTCCGAGTGACTGTGCTCAAGGGCTGTCCAGAGCAGGAGACAAAGAAATTTACATGCCAGTGTAACAAGATAGAACTGTGCACTTAGGGCAATTTGGCTGGCTGTCACACGCATCTTCATTGGCCTTCACTTTTGCACCGCAGGTTGTGGCTGAGGGTGGAAGCTCCACCACGGCTCTCAAGGGCAGCACAGAGGAAGAGCAGTTCAACCAGTAAACGCAGCATGTACATGCTTGAGCTGACTGCTCCTGCCGCTTGGGGTGTATGGGTTAGATAGCCATAAGTACCTGGCTTAGTGACAACTATGTGCTTGTCTGCATGAACGTGATCCGCGCTTTCAGTGCATGCGCTTTGGATAGCTTGACATTCAACCTGCTTCTCTCTGCTGTGTACTGCTTCATGAATGATACGTGCTGTACTTTGTTCGTGCTGAAGATTGCCAATGCCCCATCTGATTCATAGTCGATCCTTGTATGTTTGGCTCCATACTTTTGTTCTCGTGCCAGGACTCGTGCCAAGGCACCATCCACTACTTCTTTTGAGCATCCCTGTCACACATCCCTGTCACACATCCCTGTCACACAATGTGATATATATATATCTTTCTGTCATACTTCTGCCATGAGTGTGAGAAGAAAAAAATGAAATCAGCCGCTTACCCATTGATTTAGGTTACATGACCGTGTCTGTCTACATAACATTTCAGGTGCAAGCCTGATAGGCTATAAGTTTTTGCAGGCCTACAATTGCTTTGCAAGCACTGTTCAAAACGCCAATCCCCAAAGCTCAAAGAAGAGCAAACTCGTCAGAAGGGACAAAAGTGTCCAGCCATATATTTAGCCAGGTACTACCTCTTGGTAATTACAGCTATAGCCGCACGAGCCTTTGAAGGCACCTTCAAGAGGGCACGTGCACACGCAACTCATTCAGTGTAACGTGGACTTGCAATTGCCTATGAACAATCTGTGTGAACTCGTTTCAAAGGAAGTCCTCATTAAATCTGTACTGTATTCCTGGTGCCCACTATCCATACCTTTGGTGGATCTGTATTGTATTTTGGTGGATGTTGTATTGTATTTCAGTAACGTTGGCTCCGCTCTTGTGGAGTGCTGTTGGCTGACCAGTTGGGGGCTTAGCACCACAGTGGGAGGCCAACAGCACGCCAAAAAAATGGAGCCTCCTGAATATTATGATGTATCAAACAAAGTTGCGGAAGCGGGCGTCATGGATAACGGATCCAGATCAAACGAGAATTTCTTCTTTCAAAGGATATCCAGATCAAACGAGAAAGGAAATCGATTTCACACAGAGTATCCAGGCAAGTCCTTGTTACAACACAGAAATGAAGGGCAACAATAGATTTCATACCTTCAACGGCAAATGAATGTTCCTGGAGTGCCACTGAGTCACCGAGTGATCGCAGAGAGGGGGGAGCTGGAGCCACAACTTAAAACGCTGGAGACACCCATCCCTGCCGGCGCCTCTTGCTCTCTCCATTGCCTCACTATGCGCTTCTCGCAATGTCAAATTGCATTTCATATTTAAGTCCACTGATGAGCTAGAAAATCGGTAATCCACCGACACAAATGCCTCTTTTTCCTCCCTGCGAATTTACTCTGGAATTTGTAATGCAAACCGAAATCTTACCTACTAATCGGAACAGTTACCACTCTGAAACTGGTCGCATACGGGCAAAGGTTTGTCCAAACTCCTTCGGCTTACATCTCTAGAGGCTTATATGAGGAAATTAGTTTTATATTTGAAATAATGTTACTAGTGAGTTTGAAAAAAATCTTGAAATAGTGCACCATGAACCAACAGCAGCTAGGACCCCAGAGAGCTCCAAATAGAAGAAGGTAGGTCACTTTCATGTCCAGCTAAGGTGCATCGTACATACTTGCCTGCATGCAAGCGGAGTCTGCGAAGTATGAGGGGCTCAACACCTTGCCCTACTGCAATGCCTCTCAGACTTTGCCCATAGCTTTGTAACATGGTTAACTGCATTGTATATATACATGTATGTGCAGGTCTTCTGGTCTTGCGATTCATGACCGGGAGTAAGGAGACTCGTACTTAATGGAATGGACAGACCCCAGAGCGCTTACATCAACATCGCTGCTCCTTCACGTAAAGGCACGAACAGCTTCACGCACACGCCCGTGTCCACGTATGTCGGCCATTTCAAGGCTGCGCCACATGCGTTGCATACCTACCTGCACGACCATAGAGCCCGCCAAATGCTGTCAGATTTTTTGGAGAGCAAGTACACGCACCTGGCTGTGCTGGCCCTCATCGTCCTGGACGTCCTTATCATCCTCGCTGAAATGAGTGAGTGGCTGTGACATTAAGTGCAATTCTTTTATAACGTATGAGGAGCTCTCACGGTGACCCTTTGCCCCGGCAGGTCTCGTTATATTTCTCGTCACAATGCTGTGGCTGCTTATCGCAGAAGTCAACCACTGGCGCTGCTTGCACAGTGGAAGCTTATGATAAAGTCAGCGAAGTAGAGACCTTAGTAGAATAGCCGCACTTCAGCAAGTTGACAACATTCCTGCACGTACTTGGGCACAGAGCTGTATAGTCATGGCGGATTGGATTTGCCTAGTGACTTAACAGTTAGAGCAGGCTATCAATATCAGCCTGCTAGTCCATTTCCTGTTTTTTATTGCGCTGCTGCATGAGGCACTGCTTAATGAAACCTGCCTATAGCACCTGTCATGCTCAACAAGGCGCGCACAACTCCCACGATTTTACAAGTATGTGCACCTGTATGACTTGGTGAGGGGTTGCAAGGTGCAGGCACCTGCAACCTTTGACCATGCATAACTGCGTTGGCTATTTGGGCGTTACTACTTGCTGTAAACCTCTGTCCCCATTGAAACCCCTGTACAAACACTGTTCAAAACTTGCAGAGCCCACCGCTTGCTATAAGCGTTTCCCTGTATGAACACTGTACACTATCTGCAGTGCCCACCAGTTGCTACAAGCGTTTGTTTGGGTGTAAGGGTGCACCCTTGGTTATGAATTCGTCAACCTACTGCTACTGACCTTCTGCCCCCTGCCAAGTTGGCCAATAGCACAAGTATCTGTAGTCATCTTGGCATAAAGTCTGATTGTAGGGCGGGTTGAATAGTTAACTTATGCGCATATGCTGTATGAATGGTTAACAGGTTCTTAATCAGTCGCAGCGCTGTTGATGAGAACACTAACAAGCCACATATAGAAGAGCTGTAGCCTAAATTAAACACTTGTTTCCTCCATTGCAAATTTCAGGGTAGCTCATAGAGTATAAAAGAACTCTTACGTCACCACCTCCGACAGCAGTGGCCTCGTTTTATAGCCCAATACTCATCTACCTGTTCACTGAGGTGCCCCTGTTTTTTTTGCTTTCTAGCAATAGCTAACCATACATAAAGGACGCATCCTTGCCCACTGCGGAGGCAAAGGCATGGTTGATGCACGGTCGGAGGGCCAAAACGAAGATTGACACTCTCTGCCTCACTCTCACCCTTTTCTGCAGTTATCACCATGGTTGAAGCAGAGAAAGGGCACAATTGCCCATCAGCGGCAGTTGGCCATGAGGGTCATGAGGTTATAGAGGGCAACCCCCACAGCTCAGCACACCATGCAGGAGCTGAAACAGCGGAGAAGGTACTGGTTTGGGTCACTGTAGGTATACTGTGCATCTTCATCATCGAGAACTTTTTGAAACTAGCCGCATTTGGAGTTGCGTACTTCAGGCACCAATTTTTGCACTTGTTTGACGCTGTCGTGGTGGTGGCGAGCTTTGTGCTCACAGTGGCATTCAGTGTGGCAGGGGATCAGACTGCAAGCCAAGTCATTGGGCTGCTGGTGCTCCTGCGTCTCTGGCGAGTGCTGCGTCTGGTGGACAGCGTGCTGGTCGTGCATCACATGAAGCATGAAGCTGCCTTGGCGGAGCTGAAGGAGAAGGTTGTAGTCTTGGAAGCAAAGCTGGCAGCGCAGCAGCAGAGCTGATGCTGCTGTGTAAGTTGCACTGACAGTATACTGGCTGCGCTGGCAGCATACTTGTCGCAAGCTGTGTGAAGCATGCGGCTGCTGATTTTTAGGTTCAGGTTACATGGCTGTACCTGCCTACAAGGGCAGCTGAGCTGAAGCTGAAGCGCCTGCAACCAACGTGCAGGTTGGGTTAAGGTTACATAGCTGTACATGCCTACAAGGGCAGCTGAGCTAAAGCGTGGCCGCAAGGCGTGAGAAGCACACAGCTGCTGAGGTGGAGGAGCAACGGTGCCACTACTCTAAACACAGGCCAAGGCTGACTGGAGTTGAAGCAGTGCTGAAATACAGAAGCATGCTGCAGGGGCACAGTCTCTTCTGAGCTGACTGGCCTACTAGCAGCATGTGCTCAACAGCCTCCGCCCCGTGTGAGTGTGTGTGTGTGTGTGTGTGTGTGTGTGTGTGTGTGTGTGTGTGTGTGTGTGCCCACACTTATGTTCTGTGTATGACTATCCTCTCTGCAAGCCGAATGACATGGCACGTTGCTACTTGTACTCTATGCAATGCGGCCAAAGTACAACATAATGTTCTATGATTTCATATTCAACTGCATGTTGCTGTACAACACGCTTGTATGGTGAGGTATGTGCTTATCTGTGTTATAGTTTTACTTTGCCAACTGAAGTTGCTGGTGCAGGCAACCCTGCCAGGGTAGCATCTTCTTGTAAGGCAGGTACAGCTCAGTGATCTGAACCTAAATCCTTTCTTTGAGCTCAAAAAAGATCATTATTGTGTCCGTGTCTTTCCACACTACAAAATGGTATGCTACAGCATGATCTTTTTGTTTCGCTCTGGTAGCACGCGCTCTTACTAAGAGCTAGTAGCTAAGCTGCCCTTCATGGAAGATAAAAGTTTGTGACCTTCATCCGGTTGTGCTTTAGTGTTCTGTTTTGTTGATGAATGGACATGGCAAGGGCAATACCCTGTCTCTTGTTACCCTTCCCAACCAACTTGTGTGTAAAGGATGGTGAGTCGTTCTCTTTGCATTCTGAGCTTATGGTCGTTTGGAGGTTAGGGATGTTACGCATGGGGTTAAAAGGATGTATCAGCAGGAGATTGCCTCCTTGCAAGCTTACGAGCATGTGTTGACTGAAGAGCTTTAACCCATGGAGCCCACCGGCTGGCTTGATACTGTGGCTGACGGTTGCCCCTCCAACACAGATTGTTATTTGAGTGATTTGAATAGATTTGATGTTGTTACACACTACAGTTCAAACTTTTAAAGGCCCAGCCAAAGTAGCGACTTTTGTTATGGATATAAAAGCTGGCAACTTGAAGGGCCGGAGAAAAAGTTATAGGCAGGATTTGCTTCTAGTAATTGCTCGGACCAAACTTTGCAAACTTTGAAAGCAAAGGGCACGGAAGGTCATGAGCCGCCTTATAGCTAGACCTAAATGAAGGAACGACAAGGAGACACACACAATTCTGAGACAGCAGAGTTTTACTGCTACACAGAAACAGGCCATTTGAAGTGCAGTATGAGACTTAGCTGCGGGGGAGGTTTGGAGCTACTAAGGTGATTGCTGGCCCTGGCACCTCTATCATGCCTCGAGTGTTGCTGCTCGCTGACTTATATGTAGACGGGCTTGTTTTCAACCTCAGCCTTTGCCTCCTCTAACTGGCTGCAATCGGGCTGTAGTCTGAGCATTACAATAGAGCTACCGGCAATGTATTCCTGTTGGTTGTATAGGACCTTCTTCAGCTACGCTGCCCTCCCAGGCAGTTACAGCTGTATGACCTTATCCTTAACACCAAGGCACCAAGAACCAATATGAAAGCTTGAGCAATCCAGCGGTATACTAAACGCTTTGCAACCTTGGCTTGACATGCATGCAGCTCTGAGAATGTGCCCATATAATATGCATATTGAGTTGATCAGCGGCACTGACAAGGGACACACACTTCACAGTGCCAGTGGGCACAAGGACCCGCTCAAGATAGAAAGTCAGGAAGAGAGAGTTCAGAGTGTTTACAGTGGCATCTCCCACTTATAAGCGTTTTAGTTACAGATGAAGAAATCAGAGTGCCACAAAATTTGGAGTGCGCAACATACTATGCACTAGCTGTAGTACAGCTAGCACTGAAGTGATCTGCAACCAGCCCCCTACTACTGGTGTAAGTTGCTCACCTGTACACTGTTCACAGAGCCCCAACCATCCTCCCGCGTCTTGTGGTCCATCATTCTACCACGGGGCCCAACAAACCTAAGACAGGACTAGGTTAGGCTAAGGTAACATAGCTGTACCTGCCTACAAGAGCAGAATAGCTGAAGCAGAAGATGCCTGCGAACAAAGACCAAGAAAGCAGGCAGAGAAAACACCTAACCCTCTGAGACTGAGGCCCATCAAATTCACAAAGCATCGCCTTTACTGCCCTGCTACTGTAACATCGGATAACAGTATTTACAGCTCCCTGAGGATGCACTGGGTGAAGCTTATCGACTGTGTGGCAGCAGATCCCCTTGTCTCCTCAATGCCAGCATCCATTATGCACGTCTGGAGCTCTTCCCCTTGCCCTTGCTTGCAGTCTTGCGTGATTGTGGAGCCTGTGCGCAGGGCAAATCACAGGGCGTACACCAGCTTCAGTCTGGTCCAGCCGCTTGCACACATACGGAACTGAAGGAGTTGGTTGAAGTAGCTTCAAAGCTGACAGGTTGGTGAAAGAGAGGAACAACATATTACTGTGCCAGAGAAGTTCTGGGAATGCACTCTCAGAGAGGCAAACAACTAATTGCAACTACGCACTCCCTACACAATTTCTTAACACAACAGTGCATCAAGCACCTTGAGGCTCTTTCCCTTCAGCCCCATAAAGCATCATTGAAATGAATTTGCAAGCACTGATCAGCTCAGTTATAGAAATCTGCATTCCGCTTCACTAGAAATCCATGAATAATTGACGTTGATTAGACGGATAAGAGTAAAGCAAAGCAAGCCCTTCTCACTGTCCTAAGCACCTGACTCAGCAGCACCTAATACAGCGTGCTCTGACCATTATACGTTAGAATGACTTAAAAGACAGTTGGCAGCAAGAGAAAGTAAGGTCTTCAATTGGCATAATCAGAGAATCAGCACTGCAGAAGCAAGCTTTGTCAAAAAGCGGAGTGAGCACTTGAACTGGCAAGGCATAGAAACTCACATCATCAGCTTTGCGAGTCGTCAGGGTTAAAGCCAAAGGCAAGATCACGAGCAGTAACAAGGGCAGGCCGAAGAGCGCGTACACTATCTGC
>QAXF01001464.1:5993-16058 GCA_004335645.1 Dunaliella sp. WIN1
GTGTGTGTGTGTGTGTGTGTGTGTGTGTGTGTGTGTGTGTGTGCGCGCGCACGCGCGCGCGCGATTGTGTGTACAAGTATGGGTGTGCACAAGTAAGTGTGCTAGCTGGTGCAAGAAATATACATTTAGTTAAATGAAAGAGCTGAGCTGACTGATTTGAAGTAATCTGAGCCACAGGCATTACCTGCTTATTCGTTGCTGTGCCTCCTCTGGGGTAGCCTGGCTTGAGACCTGGGGCGCTGCTGTTGTTCCCGACTCTGGCATTTGAGCTGCTGCTCGCGTTGCTTTTGCTTGGCTTGATGCCGCATCTTGATGGCCACCTAGCTCAGCAACTACAGCTTCTACAGCCTGAAAGATGGTGGTGCACTCTTCTAGTAATGATCAGTTTGAGCATCACTCAAATTATGTTGGTGATCTACAGCCGAATATCTGGCACGATATGCGAACAGATTGGGGCCTGAAAGTAGGTGACCTGCAGCCTGGACAGCTGGTGCAGCATGTGGAAATTTTAAGCTGGACATTGGCACAATGCACTGTTAAAGCACACCTCAAAGGTTGGCGCAATATCTCTGCAGCCTGAATGGTTCAGTGAAAAGTGGTGGTGCTTTGTCTTAGTGGTCATCAGCCTGAGCATCACTCAGCAGCTATAGCTTCTACAGCCTGACATGTGGTGGTGCATGTCTTAGTGGCCATCAGCCTGAGCATCACTCACATCATGTTGGTGTGCTACTGCTGTATGACCGGCACAACTCGCAGGCAGTAAAGGGCCTATAAGTTTAGTGACCTGCAGCCTGGATGGCCAGTGCAATACGTGGTGATCTAAATTCTGGATATTGGCACAACACGTTGATAAAGCACAGCTCAAATGTTGGCACTTCACATCTGCAGCCTGAATGACAGTGATTTAGAGCTGAACATTGGCACAATACGTTGGTAGGCATAGCTCAAAGGTTGGTACTTTACATCTGCAACCCAAACAATTGGTACAGGATGTTGAATAATTCCAGTGTGAATGGTTGGCGCATTATGTTGGTGGTCTGCAGTTTGAATAACTGGCAATGTTGGTAACCTTGCACAACGACTATGAACCCTTTAGCCTGGACCGCGCAGAGCAAGTTTTGTGCATTGAGTATGGGCCACAACGTTTTGCGAGGTCTCAGTGTTAGCTTGCTAGACTGTGTACACTTGTACTTAGGACACATGCATGATCGTAACTTTGAAATAATAAGACTCAAGCTCATGCATGATACACGTGGAGGTGTTGTTCTGCACAAAAGAGCTGGGTAGTGGCAGCCAAATGAAGTAAGCAATGTGAACACATCAACTCGAACAAAATGTGCTTGAAACATGCATTGCGAGTGCCTCAGCTCTCACATAACCAACCAAAAACAGCTTGTTTTGGGCCAGCCTCTGAGGAGACGGGGGACATGGTGTGCTCTCCTTGAGAGTGAGTGATTGAAGATCTCTGTCCCACAGCAGTAAACAGCGTACTAGACCCAGAGCATGCTTATACTTCATTTGCGTGCTCAACATTACTTTGTTAGCAAGTAAAAAGTAAAGGACTGTAGTAAGTGAGAAAGGATATAAAAGCATGATAGTAAGTATGCAAGAGCTAACAGGTGGCGACTTGCCTTTTGCAGTCAACCGTGTGAGGGACATTGAGCCCATAAGGTTACTTTTTGCTCCAAAAGATTGAAGCCTGGGTGACTTAGATCAGCATACGAGGTGCTAAGGCAAGCATATGTGGGTTACTTGCTACTTGTTTTCAAGCTCCTTGCTATCAGGTGAATCTTGTTCTTGTTTTTTTGGTCTTTGATTGCAGGCGCCTTCTGCTTCAGCTGAGCTGCCCCTGTAGGCAGGTATAACTTTGTGACCATGTGGACCTTACTTGCTCCTCTACGCAAGGATGCAGCCTATCAGATTTCAAACAGCTAGATCTGGTTACAAACAGCTAGTTCAGCATGTCAAGCTGAAATGCTGCTGCAGGGAACTGTCTTAGGCAATGGCACAATGTAACAGGCACCCAGGAACTATGATTAGTTACCTGAGAAGGTGCAGAGCTCGTCAGCAACACCAGCTCCAAAATGCCAGCAGCAGCACAGGCCCACGTACAAGCAGCCAAGCTGCTCTGGGTGACCCTTGTGGCTCGCTGGACCGCTGGGAACATCTCAGGGCTGCCTGCAGCAGCATATGTGAGCAAACACCCACACACACTTACATGAATGGCAAGTAGGCAAGCACCCCAGCAATACTAAGCCTTCTATATATGTATATATATATATTATAGTCATGATCACCTCCACCTAATCAGGGCAATTGCATGACGCAATTGCAGCCCGTGTAATTGACAATCTTCTCAGTTAGTTGATGGCCAAGCACCATGTGTCATAGACTATGCGTAGCTGTGACAGCAACATGCTCACCAGCTCTTGCAGGAGTGCTTTTGCCCAGAGGTTAAGGTTGCATAGCTGTACCTCACGTTGAGAACAGCTCAGCTGAAGCAGGAAGAAGTCACCAGGATCTACCAAGAAGACCATTTGTTTGTTTGCCACTTCAATTCAGGTGAAGGTCTGCGTGCTCAGTTGAAGCTGTGCAGGAAGTACTGCAGAAGCCTCTTGTTCAACAGTATGGACGGCACCTTAGCAATCTAGACCTCAAATGTGGAAAGAGCTTCTCATAGATGAACCACTTGTGTTGAGAAGTGCTCACAGATGAGCCCTGCAAAACCCAGCCGCCTAGCACACTACAGCATCTGGCATGCAATCCTTAACATGTTGTGTTATCTTACATGCAATCATGAGCAGCTGGGCCACCAAGCACACTACAACATCCGGCATGCAACCCTGAACAGCTAAGCCGCCAAGCACACTACAACACCTGGCATGCATCCCTGAACATGTGTGTTATCTTGCATGCAACTCTAAATAGCCAGCTCAGCACCCAGGGCACTTGTTAAGTGAAGTTACACACGGTACGTGCCTTCGAGCAAGCTCCAAGACATCAGGGAGCATTCATATAGTAATTGCCAATTCATTTATTAATTTCGTCATTTAAGCTAGGTGCTACGTAGATGAGGCACAATGTCACAGTCCTTTGTAACTTATCTGCCCAAGCCGCAACCGACACATGTACCTTACTTTGCGTAACCTTGTGTAACCTTGTGTGTATCTTGTGTCACGTTGTGTATACCTTGCATCAACTTGCTTAACCTTGTGTAACCTTGTGCAACTTTGAGTGTACCTTACCCGTGTACCTTACCAGCCCAAGCCGCAACCAATCCGTGCACCATGACATTGTGTACCTTGTGTAACCTTGCGTGTACCTTGTGAGATGTTGTGTATTTTGTGTAACCTTGCGTGTACCTTGTGTGATGTTGTGTATTTTCGTGTAACCTTTATATCAATTTTTTGCAAATTTGTGTAACCTTGTGTGTACCTTACCCATGTGCCTTACCTGCCCAAGCCGCAACCAAGGGCGGCACGTGCACGATGCAATTTGCTTGGGCATCACTTGCACCGGTGAAAGGCGGTCGAAGCCCGCGTGCATAGTTGGCTAGGAACCCCTGCACATGGAACGTTGATGGCATAGATTGTAATGAAAGTGTTAATTGTGCATACAGCTACATTGAGCTGACAGTGACTGTTACAGCATCTACAACATCTACATCTGCAAGCTGCTGTACACGGGTGCTGTGTGGGGATCAGCTGCAAACCTCACGTGTGGTCAGCAAGAAAGGTGAAAACACTACACTACAGCAAGGGCTTGGGTAACATTTGCTCCCCATGGGTTGGTACAAAACTACAGTATGCACACTTTGCACACCCAATCTTGCACACTCAAACTTTCACACCCAAGCTCACCCTGCCAAAAGCATTGATATGGAAAGCTCCAGGAAGACATTGCTCCACAGATTCAGCCGATGCACTTCTCAGCAACTCTCATATGCACCATGATGAGTATGCAGGCCATGCTGTTCAAGATGCCGCCGCTGGCCTCAATGGAGCTCCTTTGCCTTGACATGCCCCACTCACTTCAGTACCTTAGCACTGATACCCAACCTAATCTACCTTAGCCTATCACACATACTTGCCTCGACATGACCCACTTACCCCAATACCCTAGCAGTGCACCCAGTGTAACCTACCTCAGCCTATTAAACATAGTGGCCATGACCCACTTACCCCAGCACCGACAAAGGATAAAACTCACCCTACCTTGCCTATCAAACACAGTGGCCTTGGCATGACCCACTTACCCCTGTACCCCAGCACCGACACCCAGTACAACCTACCCTACCTTGCCTATCAGGCACTACTTGCCTTGGTGCTCACATCCCTGTAGCCGCCTTCTGGGTCCTTGAAGGCCTCGGCAAAGCTGTCTGCATAGTGTCTGCAGTCCGGGCCCCCTTGGGCTGCTATGCTGTGCAGCAGCACCAGCACCTGCTCTCCATACCTGCATTGCAATGGGGGAGAAGTGTCACGTGTTGGACAATAGCAGCTCCTTGGATCCTTGGGCTGCTATGCTGCGCAGCAGCACCAGCACCTGCTCTCCATACCTGAATTCTAGGAGATCAGTATAAAGTGTTGACTACTTGTAGCGGCACAGATCATGCATAGTTGCTTGGGTGCATTTCAAGGGGACCAGTGCCACGTGTTGGATGCATAAGGGGTTGCTCTGGATGCAATTTACAGGAAAACAGTGTCACGTGCCTACTGATTGTAGCAACACAGATCACGCATAGATGCTTCAAAGTATGGAGTTCCGTAACAAGTGCTTCTTAGTTCAGCACATGACATAACAGCACGGTACATTACAGTACAGTACAGTACAGTGCACAGCACAGCACAGCACAGCATGTGCAGAACGTCAAGGCCACAGAGCTGTGCGTGCCGATGAGGAGCAGCTTGAAACATGGTCCAGCAGCCAGAATAGACCATGAAAGTGGGAAGAGGAATGGCTGTCAGCGCACAGCTTAATCCCAGCATCTCAAAGGACCAAACACTGTAATTGCAGTACTTTGAAAAGTCCAAGCAAGCATGTGAAGCTTGTAAGCGGTATGGGTGGTGTACACACCATAGCCGAGGCAAACAGCTTGGTTTGAGAATGTGGCTGCATGCAAACCTTCATCCTTGCGTAACGATCACCCGTAAAGGAGGTATTGCCTGTCACTTACGGGCTGTTCCTTCCTGAGGGATACGAGTAGAAGGGGCCTCTGGGTGGGTCTAGGAACTCAAGGGGTGGAGCTGCTGGCCATTGACAGGTGTCTGATATTGGGACCGCATTCGAGGGAGGCACCTGACCTGACACACTCGCCTCTGCCTTGTGACAGGCTGCAGCTCTGTGGTTGGCTGCTTTGTAGCTGCCTAATTCGTGACTGAATGCTTCGTGACAGGCTGCTTCATGACGGGCTGCAGCTCTGTGACTGGCTGCCTCGTGACTGGCTTTTTCGTGCACGGCTGCAGCTTCTGACGCTGAGGCTGGTGGTGCGCTTGTATTAATAGCTTGTATGGCAGCGCCTGAGACTGCTACACAGTGATAAGCCGGTTTTGAGCTGGATGAGCTTGGGGCTGTGTCCACGCCATCGCCTTTCTTTAACTGACCCTGCTGCTGTATGCTGTTGTGTGACTTTTGTGTGCTGCCTTGCCCCTGCTGTTGCGTGCTGTGTGCTGCATGCAGCCTGTGAGGCGGCACACACCCCTGTAATTGCCCCTGCTGTTGTTTGCTGTCTGCTGCTGCATGCTGCCTGTGAGGCAACTCACACCCCTCTAATTGACCCTGCTGTTGTGCGCTGTGTGCTGCTGCATGCTGCCTGTGAGGCGGCACACACCCCTGTTGCCCCTGTTGGGACCGCTGAGAGGCTTGCATGCCCAGCTCATGCAGAAGCTTCACGTCGTACACCCTGTGAACAACAGTCAATGCAGGAAATGTTGGTGTGCAAATTGCTGAAGCTACTGCCTAAGTAGCCAATACTGTCAAAAGCCTGTGGGACCATAGATACGGCGCTCTGAGAGGACGTCCAGGTGAAGGAAGCTCAATGCTCAGCAATAAGTATGCAACAAATTATTTTGTGACATGCATGAAAGAAACTTCCATTATTTGCGCCAAGCTTAGCATGCACAGGAGCCGGTGGGTCACCCCCAGCTCCTTCACCCTACAGATGCTGCCTATACAACAAGCAACACAGATGTAGCGTTTAGCAACATGCTGACAAGATTAATATGCAAACATTGAAAGTTATGATAAGTAGCACAATTATGGCATATTGAGTTACTCACAACCAAAACCAGGTCTTGCCGCCCGTACGTCTGAAGCAGCGTGCTCTGACACGTATATGATCTTGTATGCATGAGAAAACGTCCATGCACATAAGCGTGAATATTCAGGTTTGTGGAGTTGCAGCTTTGAATGAGGAGTTAGTGAACAAGTCCATTCATCTCATATTCCTCTCACATTCTCCCAACTTATTGCACTTCCTGGTGCGCAAATTGCTTTCATCTTAAGCTCTCTCTTTGCCCTTTTTTGTATAAAAAATATTGAAAACATTCCCTGTATGTACTCCTGGTCCTAGTGCAATTCATGATGCTGTTGACAGAGAAGTAAGTTGCAAACAAGGCTGCCAATAATAGTACATGAAGACATGGAACGAGACATATTGCATAAATTAGATTGTATTAAAAAATGCACGCCCACAACAGGTGCATCTGCCACTGCAATTCAAGACCGCCACAGTTTGATACAGACATACATGCCGCCCATGTGCACAGGCACAGCATGCACACCAGTGCATGCCCATTGCCGCTGCATCTGCTTCCAAATCTTGCTCCTGGTAGTGCCACTTGCTCTATGCAAACACACATGCCACCCATATGCAATGGCAAAGCATGCTCACCAGTGCATGCCCATTGCTGCTGCATCGCCCACGAGGCTTCCCACAATTGCGCCCAGGGCACGATCCTTCACACAGCTTGCTTCTGCAGCACAGTGTGCTCCTGCATTTGAGGTCATCAGAGTTTAAGCCATGTTCAACCTTTTCTTTGTTCCATGCCTCCCTTTACTTCACTGAACCTGCACTTAGAGGTGGGAACAGCTGCCCTTACCGGCAGGCACAGCCGCCTGGACCTCGTTGCAGCTGCTCCTGATGGCAGGCACAGCTGTGCCAACTTCAATTACCCGCAGTGGTAGTTGGAGCAGTGATCAGGTGGATCAAGTGGAGCAGTGTGATCTGAACCTTAACTGCACTGGAAGGCAGGCACAGCTGTGCAGCCATCCTTTAGCTTTGCTGCCTTTGATGGAGGGTGCAGCTGGGTGACCTATGCTACAAGCCTTGCAGCACTTGTGGCTGCATGCTGCGTGCTGGGTCCATGCATACATTCATATATGTCACAGCATATATGTCACTTCTCTTGCTCGGCCGCAGCTCAATTATTGCCTTAAACTGTATGGACACTTAGGGCTGCGTGCTGTGAGCTGGGTTTGTAGCACAGCGACAGCCTACCATCCTTGCTCAGCCGCACCTCGCACAACCAAGCCTTGCAGCAGCTTGCCCCAGCCAAATCAAAGCAAGTCAAGCAACTACGATTTGCAATCAACTGGTGAATGAGCTGACATCAAGGCGACATCACTGTAATGCCTGCCATGTGCAACATTACAGTGATGACAGCCATGTGCAACATCACAGTGATGACAGCCACGCGCAACAAACATGACAGTTATGACAGCCATGTGCAACATGACAGTGATGACAGCCATGTGCAACATGACAGCCATTTGCAACATTGACAAACAAACCAACAGCAGGGCAGCTGCTGAGGGTGTCCCTTGTTGAATCAAGCGATAGAGATATGAACTGGTTATAACGGCTCCATGCCCTTTTGCATGAGCAAGGTTCTCGTTGGGCAGTACACCTGTGTCACTTTGGCCTCCTACGTACATACAAGGTCCTGCTTATCCTCAAACAAGTACAGCTATGTAGCCTTCACCTTGTAGCCAAGGAGTCTGCCTTTTGTTCAGGCAGCTTTAGCCATGCAACTTGAATTAATGAAGTCAAGGAGACTCGTAACGAGCAGGCCAGCAGTCGCACATTTTGACTGAAGCCTTCAGTGAAGGCCTTATCCCTATTAACATGTGAACATGTATTATAAATCAAGGAGCCTGCCCAGCTGCCTGTCTTATTCCTTTCAACATGTGAGCCTGTACTTTAAGAACAAGGAGCCTGCCCACCTGCCTGTCTTATTCCTTTCAACATGTCAATTGTATTATAAGTCAAGGAGCCTGCCCACCTGCAGCAGACGGCGCCCAACAGGCAATGGGCAGCAGCTGCTCAAATGACTGCAGCTCTTGTACGGTGAACGTGCTCCCTTCCCCAGCTAGGGTACAGCTGGGATCACCCAGCACACAGGCCACGCACCCCACCTGCAGGCACAAGGCTAAGGTTAAGGTCAAGGTTACATAGCTGTACCTGCCTGCAAGGGCAGCTTAGCTGAAGCAGAAGACGCCTGCAAACAAAGTCCAAAAGCCAAACAACAGTGATCACCTAGCACACAGGCCACGCAACCCACCTGCAGGCATAAGGGAGAATCAGTGTTGACAGACGACAGTGAGGTCGGTGCTGACATCCAGGGCAACAACGTTGATGATTGTCAGCATCAGTACTGTCATCAAGCAGGGATAGCATTGATCTTTAAGAGCATCAGCGCTGACATCTAGAAATTTATTTTAGGTAGATAGTGCTAATGAACACGAGAATAAGCACTGACGACAGTGAGCATCAGCGCTGATACTTGTGAGCGTCAGTGCTGACATCTAGGAAAATTAGCGCTGATACTTATGAGCATCTGTGCTTCCATCAAGCAGGAACAGCGCTGATACTTATGAGCGTCAGTGCTGACATCTAGAAGAAATAGCGCTGGTACTTATGAGCATCAGTGCTTCCATCAAGCAGGAATAGCGCTGATACTTATGAGCATCAGTGCTGACATGTAGAAGAAATAGCATCGATTCATGATCTACCACAATCTTTGTGACTGGAAGATCAAACAAGGCATGTACAGTTTTAGGCATACACTTACGGCACACTCCATCCACGATCTACCACAGTCTTTGTGACTGGACAATCAAATAAGACGTGTACAATTTCAGGCATACACTTATGGCACACTCGATTCAAGATCTACCATGACCTTTGTGACTGGACGATCAAAGAAGGCATGCACAGTTTTCAGGCTTGAACTTATGGCACACTCCATCCACGATCTACCATGACCTTGCTGATTGGACGATCACATAAGACGTGCACAACTTCAGGCATACACTTATTGCACACTCGATTCAAGATCTACCATGACCTTTGTGACTGGACAATCAAAGAAGGCATGCACAATTTTCAGGCTTAAACTTATGGCACACTTAATCCACGATCTACCATGACCTTGCTGATTGGACGATCACATAAGACGTGCACAACTTCAGGCATACACTTATTGCACACTCGATTCAAGATCTACCATGACCTTTGTGACTGGACAATCAAAGAAGGCATGCACAATTTTCAGGCTTAAACTTATGGCACACTTAATCCACGATCTGCCATGACTTTGGTGACTGGACGATCAAATAAGACGGGTTCAACTTCAGGCTTACACTCATGATACAGTTTGCCAATGGCCTGCCACAACCTTTGCGGCTGGGTGATACAAGAAAGCTTTGTTAGCTTCCCCTCATACCTCTTTTGCAAGTGTGGTGGAGTGGTCGAGGCACTCATGCATCTGTGCATAGGCCTGCATGGCCTCTTCACACCTTGCAGGCAAAGAAATCAGGTAAACATGTTGGCGTACCTCAAACGAGCACCAACAGGCGTGAAATGACACTTTCTCAGTATGAGGTATACGCGTCTACAAAGTGCAAGCGGCTGTTTCAAGTGGACTGCACATACAGCAGTACTTCATGGTGTTCATTAAAGCCTGAAGACAACCATACGCATGCGCACATGCACAAGGACACACACACGCACGCACGCGTGCGCGCACACACACACACACACACACACACACACACACACACACACAC
>QAXF01001510.1:15640-28497 GCA_004335645.1 Dunaliella sp. WIN1
GTGTGTGTGTGTGTGTGTGTGTGTGTGTGTGTGTGTGTGTGTGTGTGTGTGTGTGTGTCGCAAGTGTGGGCAATGCATGCACGCACATTCTAGGAAGCGGCGAGGTGCACACTGTTACCAGCCCTTCTGCAATACGAGCTTAGATCATGATAAAGTACGTACCTAATGTACAGCTCGGCTTTGATGCTCTTTTTTGATGCAACATATATGGTGTAAGATTGTGGGTTGGAATGTTCTGGGGAGCAATCCTTGTCTGGTTACACGTGTCTGGGCACAGTCCATCCCATCATGAATCATGATGTTCTGCACTTACTAGCATGCCCAGCCTAATCCAAAGCATAATTGGCATACGCACAGCCAGCTTAAACAAAAAAGCAAAAAAGCTTGAGAAGGGGTCGGATCTCTAGGCTGGCCACTGGGATCATTGCCTTCTGTAGCCCTCTTGAGGGCTAGAGTCCAACCCGTTTTGGAGTATGTGCAAAGCAGCCTTACAATTTACCATGAAGTTCATGTTATTAGGCTTGCCCTATTTGAAATTGCTTGTGCATACGCCTTATCATGCAAAACTTGCAAAGCCTTGAGCAGCTGTGCATTCCAGCGGGAGGTGTTTCCTCACATGATGCACAGTCACCCTTGGCTCATGTCATGCCAGATCACTGCAATGTCAACTATACCAACCTGCCAGTAGAGTAACCATCCGATGCGGTAGAGAAATTGTCATGCGAATTTGGTGTTACGTGCATTTTACTGCATTGGCCTGTATTGAAGGGGGGTTAGATGTCTGTTAGGCTGTCTGTTTGATTGGTGAACGCTCCTTTTGGTTGATGAGCTCTCTCTTTTCTATTTGACAGTCAGCTTTCCCTTCCTTTTGTGTAGTGTGTCCCTGGCCGCTCAGGTCAGGGGGCATGCCCCTGGCCATCTTTAACAGCAACCCAGTGCCTCTATCTCTGTCTCCCACATCACAGCAGCACTCAGCAGCCTCATGACAGATAAGTGAGCAGCAGCAGCGAAGCAAAGCAAAGAGGAAAGGCAATAGCGCAGTCTCTGGCGGTACGGTGTATGTGCTCAGCCACGGACTCTAAACCCGCATGATATTCGCATGACAAAATGATGGGTTTACGTCCAGAGCAGAGTCTCTCTCGAACAAAGGACGCCAGACTGGGTTAGCACAACTTGCAATCAGTCTGGATTTGCTGCTCTCAGTGTTACTATTTGCTTATGCTTGCTATCTTCCTCAGTCAGTGTGACGCTCTAGTTAACCTGACTCTGGTCTTCGTTGCTCTATGTTGGCTGCCTGCCGCGTTCCCTCCCCAGGGTCTTCGCTGCTTACGCCATAGCTTGTTTGATTTCAAGGGTACAGAGGCTATTAATATCAAAGCCAGAAGATAATATTCTCTAGACTGGCGAAGACAGTACAATCGCCAGCCAAGTACTCCATCATCCAACCGATAACCAACCAACCAACGGTCGATATCCAACCACATCAGGGAAATAGCCATAACCATGAATAGGCGTGACACTCAAGGTCTTCTTGGTTCATTGGTCTTCGATGCTTTATTAGTTGCTGCTTGTGCTTCTAATTGCTTGTGATGTTGTGGTTGACCTGGTAGCCGTTCTTGCCTGTTCTCCTGGTTTTTGGGTCTTCGGTTGCAGTCGTCTGTTGCTTCAGGTAAGCTGCCCTTGCACTTAATAAACAGGCATATAGGCAAGCACTTGTACTAGTTGCCCTTGTAGTACAGCTATGTTACGCGTGGCTCAAGGCGGTCAAAGCGCTTTGCGCACAGCGTTGCTGTTACAAGCTGATGGATAACTTTGGCAGCCCCAAACTGCAAAATTTCATGGCTAGACTCGAATCATACTGCCAGGTTACAAGTAAAATTGCATTTTACGCCAAAGCACTCAACATGTGCGCTTCACGCCTTCCATCCACGGGTCCACCCGCGGGTCGACCGGCCGGCGTTGAGGGCATCAGGGCGCAAAGCGACAGCTCATATGTTGGAACGTCAGCCTTAAGCTGAACTTTGTTGTTCCCTTACTTGCAGGCTCGCCTAATGGAGTGCATCAATTGCCTATTGGATGCATGTGAATAGCGTGATGACCTGCTGTATCCTGGTTTGTTGATTTAGGCATATATATAACAATAAAATATACACATACGTGAGTGGTGGGTAGAAATCCCAATGTACAATTTTTCAGTCTGTTACAAGTAACGCTACCACCACCTGGCCATAAAGAAGTCCAAAATATGAAGCCTTGCAGTGAGGTTTGCAGCACTGGATTGCCAACACATCAGTGCTTATTGGCAGGAAGGCACACACTTTCCAAGATGCAACCAAAGGTAGTTCCAATAATCCCTAACTCAATATTGTAGTGCAAGGAGCACCGGGGCTGCTTCAGACCCTGTCATCAACTAGGGAAAAAGTTGCCAGTATATATAGGCCCTGGCACATAATGCTAGTGATTGTGTTTCAAGAAAGGTGCATGTACCACAGCACACTCAAGGGCGACAGACATACGTACCACACACGCATATGCTTTATTACCTCCCTTCAAGCTATCACTACGAAGCTTTGTAAGCATGAGCATCTCAGAAGGGAGCCCCATGCACCCTCAAATATACACGTTCACCCTCAAGCACCTCATTCCAGCAGTCGTCAGTGTGCAAACTCAGCTGGCTTCTTGTAGCTCTTAAGCAGCAGAGAGCTGGTGACCACACAGAACGAGGACAGCGACATGGCGAACGCAGACACCCTGCGTATGACAGATGCAAGCATGAGTTCATTTCCAACCTGTAGCCAAAAACGAGCCAAAAACAAACTTTGGCAGCGTATGACAGATGCAAGCACGAGTCTATTACCAGCCTGTAGCCAAAAACGAGCCATAAACAAAGTTTGGCAGCGTATGCAATCATTGAAGAAATTGAGCCGGCACAAGCTTGCTTACGGGGCCATGGTACAAGTTGCCATTAAAAGGAAACCACAGCTGTGGTGCTCCCATGTAGAGTGCTTTGTTGCAGCAAGCGTGCAATGGGCACAAAAGGGCATGTATAGCTCAGTATTTGAAAGCTTCATGGGTATCTCTTGTTTGAGCATACTCCTTACGCATCAGCAGCAGCCTTGAAAAAGTAAGGCAACAAGAGTAAGACAGAAATCCAAACTCTTAGGCAGGGATTTCCCTCATATCTACAAGTATCTACCCTCATATTTACAAGTACCTACTGGGCAGTAATGCACGGGACACAGGCAATGATACACGTAGCTGCTGGACCACTTCACTTATCATGTGGACAACCAGTGTTTTGCCTGCCGAACTTTTCTATGTGATTTGGCACAAATGCTCAGCTCCATCGGCCACCTGCCTTGGCTTGCATTGACTCTGTCCCACACCTTCAAGGCTGTATGCAAGCAGCATCATTGTTAATTATTGATGATTCATCAATCCAGCTCACCCGGCTTGTTACCCTTGCTCTACAACCTTTATCCTGTGCAAGGGTTTGCCTTGGCAGGTGATTGGGGAGGCTTGTGGTTACCTGGTCTCTGTTGCTTTTCAGACTCTTATGCATGATCATCCCCAGAAATATCTGTGCCCACATGATGGTGAGCTGCATGTGCCATACAGCGTGGCACTGCCCACAGGAGGGTATTCCTTGGGTTTGTCGGTTCACTGCGCCTGCCATGACTCAGCTGATGTTGCGTCTGTGCAGCCTGCGTAACAGCTGGGACCACCGGAGCAAGGCGACGTACGTACCTAGGACTCAGCAATTGTCTGCAGCGCTGTCTATAGCGCTATGGACGACCCTCACCTATTGCTTCTGCCCAAATGATCAAAAGTGGCATTGCTGTATAGCGCTCTATTTACATATTGCTATATAACACCGATACGCGCTGGAGAGCAAGCAATAAAGTGATGTATGCCAATCCCTAAACGTACCATGGAGGTACCAGTGAGTGGGTCCAAGGGAAGAGCACACCAGCTGCCAGTGGTATGGCCAGGATGTTGTACCCAAATGCCCAAAAGAGGTTCCACTGGATCCGGCGGAAGGTAATACGTGCAACATCCAGCGCAACTACCACATCCTGCGCATTATCAAGTGACAGGGGGCTGAATCCAGCACAACTTATGTTTTGCGTGTAAGGGCTGAATTTAGTGCAGCAACCACGTCCTGCGCAAGCAAGTGACAGGGGGCTGGTAGGGCAGGAATTGCAAGCCCAGCTACAACATGGACACAGTGCCACTGCAGATAGGGTTGTGTAAGCGCGAAGCCTTAAAAATCTGCATGTGGTTAGCAGGGACCTGTGAAAGGCGCGCGTGCACGCTTTCAATTGACGTAAGAAAAAATTCAATCGAAGACTGATTGAAAGATACTGCAGGCTTGAGCGTTATTAGGCCTGCAGCACCTGGCTGCACAGCCACAAGACGCTCCAAAATGTAGTGCAAGGCAGTGCCACAACCCTAAACCCACCTCTCAGCTACCTCTTGCTGACGTGCTCCGTGGCACGAGCACGACATGCAGCTGGATGACATTCAGAGGCACCAGTGGCATGAGAAAGGCATGACATGCTGCTCACAAACAGACATCACAACAGGTATGCACACTTCAGTATGCCCAGACACGTATCTCAGGTGTGTACATACAACATATCCAGCATGCATATTAACTCGAGAACGTACGTACACGTAGCTCAGGTGTGTGTGTAATTACAACTACCTCAGGTATATACATACACTTAACACAGATATGCACGCAAACTCAAGCATGTACAAACATATAACTCGGGTATGAACTCACACCTAACCCAGGTATGCACATCAGCTCAGGTTTGTACTCCCACCTTACTCAGGTATGCACAGAAGCTCAGGCGCGTAATCACACGTGGCTCTCCAGAGCTGTTCCAACCCACCTCTAAGCTGTCGCGCATCAGCACCACGTCCGCGGCGGCAAGAGCCACGTCTGTTCCTTGGCCCACAGCAATGCCCACATCAGCGGCTGTGAGAGCTGGGGAGTCGTTGATGCCATCTGCACATCCAGTGACACACAGGCGGTGACGCCATTGGGCGGAGATTCAGCACAGGGAAGATGCAAAAGTTCTCATGTTGGATGGCGATGTTGAGGGCGTCAGAAGCTGCATGGACCCTGGGCAGTGTACTGTGCTCCTGATCTTAGGGAGCGCCATCTACAATCAGTGGCCCAACTGCCACTGACAGCTGCTGGCAGCTGGCAAGCTATCAGGGCCACCTGTGAGTGTGGCTGCAAAAAGGGTGCACAGCCATGCTATCACTGCAAGATCTGGCTGAACTCCATCTTTGGTTGCAGCACAGAAAGGGAGGGAGGGAGAAGATTGTTGAATTTTAGCGAGAGCAGCTGTGACAGCTTGTGGGTCTTGTCATCCATCAGCTCTGTAGTTCACAGCGTAAATAGTCTGAAAGCAGCACATGCAGCCTCTGCGAGCAGCAATCGATGGGCAAGGTACGTTGTCTGTGACTGCAGTTCTATCATGTAACATACTCAGTAGGCCACGTGGGAGCGAGAAACATCAGAAACACGATTTCTGACTCTAGTTGGTAGGGTACACACAAATTCTGGCTCTACTTCATACTGTGCACATGTTTCTTGACTCTAGACAAGGTCACTTTCATCCCCAACATTGTTCAGTACGTTAAACCTATACAGAAGGGTGGGTGACAGTGGCACGGAGGTGCATGGGCATTAACACTTTGGGCTTACCAAAGGTTTTGCCCAAGCAAAGCAGTGGTTGCTCACACCCAGGCGACAAACACTCTCCCAAAGCATCCCACTCACGCTGTATCCTTGCTGCTCACCTCCTAGAGCGGCCATCACAGTGTGCCTCCTCTCCTCTCTTCAAAGCAGTGGTTGCTCACACCCAGGCAACAAACACTCTCCCAAAGCATCCCACTCACGCTGCATCCTTGCTGCTCACCTCCTAGAGCGGCCACCACAGTGTGCCTCCTCTCCTCTCTTCAATGCACCCACCCTCGACGTACAACAAAAAACTGCCACGCTCCATTTCCCTTGCATCTCAAGTATGCCTTGTAACCTATTACACTGGCAAGGACAGGCCTATCTACAAAGGCCACCCCAGTGTGCCTCCCCTAGTGAGCACTCACCCTCTGCAAGAAAGGACTCACCTCCTACAAAGGCCACCACAGCACGCCTCCCTCCTGGATGCCGCCGCCGCTGCTGCTGCGGCTGCGGCTGGCCAGCCTCAACATCAGCGAACGGCCTCCTTGACGCTGGCAAATTGAATGCTGCTGCTGGCAAGATTGATACTGCAACTGGAGAGTCAGGAGGTGTGGCAAGCTGGCCTGAAAGCTGATAAGCGAATGGGTCTGCAGATGCTCCCCCAGCTTCCAGCCCGTCCCAGCCTGAGCTGGCACTCCCATTCATGCCTCCAAGTAGCCCTTGCTCAACATCTGCGCCCCCACAGCTCCCCCCCTTACTGACCAGCTGCCCTGCCAGTATGTGTGCTGTCGCAGCCGCACCTTGCTCCCCGTCACACAGGCCTGCACCCAACAGTGGGGCATCTAACCCCTCTTGCTGCCAAGATGCTGCACCTCTATCACAGCTCCGTTGGCCTAGTTGAGCCTTATCCTGTGACCATGGCACCCAGCTCAACCCTTGCTCTCCCCCCACACCCCATGCACAATGCTGCCTGCTGGCCCCCCGCCCACCCTTCTTTTTTGCTGCACCATCCCTCAGACTCCTGATCTGCTTCCACCAGGAGGAGCTCGATGCACAGAACCCACCCTCCCCACCCACACCCCCTCCCCCAATGCCTTGCAGCACATTCGCCGGCTGGGACCCATTTTGGAGTGCGTGCAGGGCACGCAGCTTGCCCTCAGGGGTGGTGGCAGACACCACACGCTGTGGGGGGACGCCCAAGCTGTTGGCAATCACTGATGCCACACGTGGGTTATCACCTGTGCAGCGAGCAAGCAAGGCAGGGCTAATTGTGTGGGTGTGGTGTGGTGGCAGACACGATGCTGTTGGGGGGGATGAACAAGCTGTTGGTGATCATGAATGCCACACGTAAACTACCACCTGTGCAGTGAGTGTACAAGTCTTCAAAAGGAGACATGGGTGCCTGACTTGCAGACACTTTGCTGCGTGAGGAGACGCCTCAACTGCTGGCGTCACCTTGATGCATGCAGACTGTTGCATGTGCAATGTAGATGTTTCAACAGACGCTCACAGTGCAAGCTCCTTCAGGCAGAGAGAAGTACAAAGGCTGGTGTGTAGCCACCAGTGGCTAGCTTGCCGCGGAAGGGGCTACTCAGAAGACTCTGTCAGTGAGGTTGATAGGCTGTACAACAATGAGATCGATGACTTGTATGAAAGTGAGGTTGGTAGGTTGTATCATCATGCGGCGCTCACGACCGAAGGCGATGCCCTATGCCGTTGCTTGCAGGCTGAAGACTGTGGACAGTATTCATTGGCAATTAACCACATGCAGCCTGACATTGGCACTGAGCACACACGCGCAGTTGCATAGTCACCAGTTGACTGTGTGGAGGCAGGGTGCAAATCAAGGTGAATCACTGCGGAAAAGAACACGCAGATGTGCCTTGATCATTTGGGTGTCACCTCATTGTAAAAAGCTTATCAATAAAGAGGAACGGTGTATCATGTCAAGCTGCAAGATGGCCACAATGCTGGCAACTATGCTCGTAGGAGCTCACAAGACCTGTGCCCCTCTGCAGATAAAGCGTTTTCAACACACCTAGATAGACAAGCGGCTGTGACGTAATGCTTTATTATCCCTGACCCTTATAACTTGTCAATTCACCAGTCCGTTGGGTGAGAGGTAAGCAACCCCCATTACCAGACACACCCAAGCCCCACACAGCTAGTTACCAGGTATAATGGCAGAGGGGGATCACTGAGGCCCAAAATGGGTATGGTTCTGGCAAGCTCCCAGGGTATGTGCCCCCAAACTGGCTAAAATCAAGCTCAGCAATGACAGGTCTATCCAGAGCAGTGAAGCTTGAAGTTAGCCAATTTGGGGGCACATGCCTAATCGGCCGCGGCGTGGACTCTACTTTTTGCACCCAAATCTCCACCCCAGAGCACCCACTGCACCAAATTACATGATTTTTGGTGCAACTGTGTTCTTGCAATAAACAAATATCATTGAAAAAACAATGGAGTGAAGATACCCAGCAGTTGGTGTGATGTGCATTTTTAGCCATTTACCTTAGAAAAAATCAGCAAAAGGGGCCAAACAGGGTCAAACCCCCCCCTCCAAACCTGGGTTTCAACGTTTAATACCAATTTGTATCATAATAAAAGTATACTGGTGGTGTTTTTATGACGAATTGGGCTCTGGTTGGGCCGTGGTGGCCCCATGTGCGCGCAATTTTGGCCAAAATAGGCCAAAAATCCAGGCTAGGTGCTTGTCCAGGCCACCAGGGTCATCCATTTTATCCCAAACTTTATTAGTAGCCTAGTTGCATGATTTAACTACTATCTACATAAAAAATAACGATCTACATTTTAAAAAGAGCATGCCCGGACATTTGGTCAGTGAAACCCCTCTGGTATAATGGGCGATAAGCAGCTCCATACACCAGACACACCCAACACCTCACACAGCTAGTTCAAGTCGTATAATTTGTTGGAGAACGCTTCTGCAATCACCTGTCATTATCCATACACGCATGCCCATCCTGTGCAGGGCTGCGACTACACGCCCCGCCTCTGGCTTCACCTACGGTTAAAGATAAGTTATGCACTCTGAGTGGCTGTATTTGATGAGGTGAAAACTGTGAGTTAACGTGGATGTCCTCCCCACATACCTTGTGACTGTGCAGTCAAACTCAAAAAAAAGCTAGCTCACGCAGCCAAGCCACATTCACACGATCTGGCCCTTTGCATCGACAGGAAGCTGAAATCTGACAAGTCCACGCTTCGTTTCCAGCAACATAAGGGGCGCCCAGCATTGGGGATGGATGCTCTGGTCATTCAACTGCACCCTAGCCCTGGATGCCGGAACATATCAGAACAGCCCAGCTATGTGTAGTTTTCAGCAAGGCCGGTGTCAGAATAAGAAGGCAGCACTCCAATGCACCTCTCGCTTCTGACAAATCAAAGCCAGTTGATGTGTGTGCAGGCTACGTGAGCCTTGTTGGGTTAGTAAGTGCCTTCAGCTTGCAAAGGTTTTGCTCGTCCTTATGACTAAATCTCTCCACTCTTGTGTCATCTTGTCTGTAAGGGGCTCTTTGCACACAGCACATAAAAGCAGTCATGCATGTCTAACTTAGACCTTAGTAAGGTACTTGGACCTTTACCTTGTCGATATGCTCTCAACTCGTGGGTTACTTGGTCCATATGGGCTACACACACACACACACACACACACACACACACACACACACACACACACACTCAAGCTAACCAGCTGCATGGATCCATGAGTGCATGGCCTGTGCCCTCTGACCAGCGCTCTCAAGGCCCATGGGTACCTGACCTGTATGGCCGCTCGCATGCAAGGACCAAACACCACTTGCCTTTGAGAGTCACCAGTTCTAGGCATTGCTGCTACAAAAGGGGAGAAACACCTTTTCCTAGATCAAGGCACACTTTCTTTGTTTCTTTCAGGAGACAATTGCTTATGTTGCTGCCACAAGTAGAGGAGGTACAGCTTCTTGTAGTTCAAGGTACACTTTCTTTCATTTCTTTCAAGAGTCACACATTTGCTAGCGTTATTGTTACAAGCAGAGGAGGTACCTGGTCAGTGATGGCTGCAAGGGCCACCGCTGCACGTTCAACTGCCGCCACCACAACGGTGCACCCTTGGCTCTCCTGCGTACAAGACAGTGAAGGACGAATGCTTCTAGAGTGGGGCATTGAGGAAAAACGCATTGAGAAAAAATCATGCTGCTACAGCTGTGGAGGCACAGTTGCTCAGCCCATAGAGCCCCTGCCAAGCTCAAGCTTGACGTTGAAGAAGTCGCATGAACCAATGGAGAAATGAAAGTAGGGCTGGGTCAATAAAAAGTTGTTGGCAAAGCTCCAGTACTGGGGCGTATGCCCCTAGGTTTGTCTCCGTCCAATTAAGTGCACACCAAGTTACTCAGGCCTGCCCAGCGTACCCCCCGCCCTAGAACTTTGTCTGCCCTCACAAACAGACTATCAAGGCAGCTCTGCAGCGTCAGGGGAGCGATGGTACCCCTAATTAGCATAGGCATGGCACAATGTTTCCACTGTATACTCTTCTACCGCGCTCCACCTTCACCAAGGGCCTGCGTGTCAAGGCCTAAAGTACTGTCTTCCCTCCATGGATGCTCTGACATGACTCATGCAAGGTGACAAAGTCATGCAACGGTGCATGCCTTCTGTCTGTGTGCACTCACCATATGTTTGAATTCCTCGAGGTCTAGGGGGCAATCCTTGCCTTTTTTCTTGGGTTTTGGGTCTTTAGTTGCAGGCGTCTTCTGCTTCAGCTAAGCTGCCCTTGTAGGCAGGTACAGCTTTGTAACTTTAACCGTATTCTTAAAGGCACTGAAGCACAAGCCAGATGCTTCAGTCTGTGTGTGCACCTACCAAAAGGTCAATGTCCTCAAGGGTCTGGGGGCTCAAGGCTATATGGTTTTCCTCCATCCATTGAGCATTGCCAACGTACACATGGTGCTGGATGGGCTGCTGCAGTTGTTGCGGCTGCTGGCATGGAGCCTCAGTGTACCTGTTAGGAGGCATAAAAATAGGGGTCAGTTGCCTGTGTGGAAGCTTCCTTTTACAGGGCGAGCACTCGTGTATACAAAAGCTTGCGCACTTCGTTGGTCAGGTGAGTGGCAGACGTTTGAGTATGTCGAGAAAGACGCTAATGCTGCTGCTGGACATTAAGATCATGCTGCTGAACATGAGATGCTCATACCTGCTTGCACATATCCTTCACATATTTGCTGGTATGCGTAAACCTGGAAAATCAGCGAGCGCTTACGATAAAAAACATGCTTACATGCACTGAAATTCCACCTAGTTCAGAGCCCGTGGCCCTGAGCATCATCACCATGTACAGTGCCGACCGTAGCCCCATCTACGCCTACTGTGGCACCACGTTTGGCATGTAGGCACAGGAGCATGGCTCCATCAATGACAGCCAGAGGATCTATTTGCGTACCAGTTGCTGGCTTTGCACTGAGAAATGATCTTGCTGAGCCACAAGTATGCAAGTGCGCCCAGCCAACGTCATCTACATTAAAGGTAGAACAAAATTCCGTGACCTACTCAAAAATAGTACAAGCTCATCTGCTTGCTGTGCATGCCCCTGTTGGGGTTGGGGACACCAGTACTGCACTTGAGCTAAAATTCAGGTCCTTGCGTTCATCACATGCAAAAAGTATGCCGGTGGTGCCTGCTAGTCTGCCTGATTAGAGCAATGCACTAAAGTAAACACTCGTGTACACCTGCCTGCAGTGCAGGCCCCTTCCAGGGACTGCCACAAAGTCTGTAGCTGCTCCTGCAACATCTAGCGCTGGTGTTCCTCCTTCAGAGCTGGCAGCTCCTGGTGCAGCAGCAGTGGTGGAATATGTACCAAGCCCAGCCCTGGCATGTTGGACAAGGGCAACCCCTGTGTGTGTGTGTGTGTGTGTGTGTGTGTGTGTGTGTGTGTGTGTTTGTGAACAACTTAGCATACGGTTCTCGCATTCAACTGTAGCATGCGTAATACCCCCACACAAATGAGTATAGCGTTGCAATGAATAAATCTCACCTAGAGGGTGTTCGCTCCCAGCCTCAACAACAGCTAAGCAATGCAGCACACGCTCCATGCCCCATGAGCCAACACCACCCCAGGGCCCTGCCCCTGCAAGTAATGCTCCTGGGTCCGTTGCCACTCCAGTTGCTGCATGAGCTGGCTCTGTCAAGTCCGAGGGTAAGGCAGATCCAAGGGTGAGTGAGTCCGCCGCAAGCTGTCCTTGCTGCTGCTGCTGCTGCTGCTGCTGCTGCTGCTGTGGTGGTGGTGGTGGTGGTGGCCTCAACAGCTTCACGCTTTGAACCTTAGCTTTGCCCTGGGTGAGTGTGCCGGTCTTGTCAAACACAACCACCTTCGTGCGATGCGCAAGCTCTAATGGACCCCCACCTGTACATGCAAAGGCACAACAAACGCAAAGCTTGCATTGCAAACTCAGACCAGGTCAGGCCGGTTTGCAGAACTAAGCTGCGAGCTTGTATGGAAAGTGGCGCCTGTTTTAGCTGCGCAGATGTATGGACATGTTGTATGATATTAAATGCCTACTATTCTTAGGTCGGAAGATGATAACAGCAAGCAGAAGAATGGTACGTAATGTATGGCCAATGATACAAGTTTAGAAATTCAGACTGACCCCTTCTTACACAGCAGAATAAACAGCTCATTCTGGTCTGAGTATACTGTGAGGGCAAGCAGGCCACCATGATCTGGCACTCTTTGCCCAGCTTTACGAGCCATATCCACAGCAAACAGCGTTGTAATCATCCTGCCCTTGCATACGAGTCCTTTGATACGACATGCTTATTAGTGTTCTCCTGAATCTACAAAAGTAGGCCCTGTGATACTACAGTGATTAAATGAGCATGTGTATTGGGTTAATGAGCCATCTTTACCTGACCTTTGCAGCTACCCACTGCCTGACAAGGTAGACTAAACTGTATAGTTTAATATAGCGGCTTTTTAAAGCCTTCAAAGAACAAGCACATGCATGTGTGTTCATGCACACACGCGCGCGTACGCACGCACACACACACACACACACACACACACACACACACACAAGCACACACAAGCACACACGAATGTACACACACACACACACACACGCACACACACGCACGCGCACACACACACACACACACACACACA
>QAXF01001514.1:1508-12077 GCA_004335645.1 Dunaliella sp. WIN1
TGTGTGTGTGTGTGTGTGTGTGTGTGTCCAATGCCAGCTGACTGCAACACGTGCAAGCAATGAATACACACGCAAGCGCTTTCTTGATTGGCCTTGGATGTAACTTGCAAGCAATCAGGTTGTATGAGAACAGTGATGTAACCTGCAGGTCAAGCAGTTATATCTTATCAGAGCAGGCAAGGGGGAGCTGATCATACAGCGTAAACATTGCTTTCAGGCAACACTGACGGCAGTGCCTCCTCCTTCTCAAGGCAGCATGAAGACTGTGGTCTTGAAAGATGCGGGGAGAGGGGCGGGGAGCAGGGCCATGGCGGGCATTACCTTTGCTGACAATGCAAATGCTCCCATCCCTAAAAACTCAGGCAGCCTGCAAGACCTTGCATTCCAGCCAGAAGGGGTGAGTTTAATTAAGCTCGCCAAGTAGGCATATAGCACAGGAATTTCTTGATGCATGTTATGATCTCGCATCCTGACTGACCGCTACAGAGCACGCTCAAAGCTTCTGAACTGGCTGGGAAATAATTAAGTTCGTCACAATCCAGTCAAGTAAACCCAAAATATTAAGTGAAGGTCCTGATTTTCACACTGAGACTATCACTACCATATACAAGCTTGATGTTTAGTACGCTTACAGCCTACAGCTGCCTTGAGTCGTCTGCATGGGCACACAAACGCCATCCTATGAAACCAACCAATCAACCTGTTGCTCGCACGCATTGCAGACCTTGGATAGCCTTGCAGAGGGATCAAGCATGAGAGCAGGGGATGGAGGGAGCAAAGGAAGCTGGGTGCTCAGGCTCATTGACCTCAGCACTGGAATGCGGTGAGTGAGCTTCTTTCCTGAGTACGATCAGCTGCATTATGGACTGGCCTGGTCCTGGTGGTTGTGGCTGACCATTTCACCCCAGAACCCTCTGAGCTGTGGAATAGTCTGCAACACTACATGCTGCATCACAAGCACGCAAAAAACACGTTTTGAACATTACTGCTTTCATTTCAGGCTGTGCACCACTGCTCACGCAACAGGCAGTCTATCATTCTGTCCCGCAACATAAGCAAGCAAGAAACATGTTGTTAGGATCAGTGCTTGTATCTCAGGCTCGCAACACTGCTCACGCAACAGGCAGCCTATCTTTCTGTCCCAATGGGAGCTTGTGCTTTGCCCAGAAGGAACCCAGCTGGAGCTCTCCCAGAAGATGGGCCAGAGTTCACCATCCAGAGTGCCAGGCGCTCCTGCACAGGTGAAGAAGTGATGGTGCACCAGAAAAACTGTTAGCCTGTATCATCTACAAGCAATGTAGATTACAGGGCAATGAGCAGGCAACAACACAGCTCTGACCTTCATGAGCATAATTATATGCAAACACCTTCCATCTGCATCTTCACAGTCAGCCTCTCTTTTGAACCACCTAATGTCTGTTACACAAGCATGCACGCCAACCAAGCAAGGGCTATGATCTGTTTGCAGGGCAATGCGCCCCCTGAAGAAGCAGCCAAGAAAGCCGCTGCAGGCCTCGGAGGGGGCTTGGATGGGGAGGAGGGCAATGGGGGTGTTGCAGACGTTGGTGCACCAGTGCCACCAGCCAACAGCACAGATGAGGGCAGTGATGATGACGAGCCGTTTACATTCATCGGGTCCTTCCTGGACAATCTGCAGAGGTTGGGTGAGGAAGAGCAGGTGCAGGACCCAGATGCGTCCCCGTTAGAGCAGCTGCTCAACCGTTTGGATGACCTGCTGGGGGGCACAGGGCGCAGCAGTTTGTCTGGAGGCAGCAGTGTGTTTGGTTTGAGCCTGCCCACTGACACGCTCCTACAGCGCCTGGTGAGGCAGAAAGCATGCACAATCTAATTGACCAGATTGCAAGCAAGCATGCAAGGCTGTATGGTAGTGGTTTTTTCATGCAGCATGTAATGCTGTACACATGTGTGCATTGCCAAACACAGGATGAGCATGTATGCATGCGCTGTGTTAAGTTTTTATGCAATGAATAATTCACCAGCAAATAGAGGTTCAAGGAAATTTTACATTTCTGGAATCAGTCTACTTTGCTTTATGAATTAGTGTTTTGCTATTCAAATTAGTGATTTATGTGTATTACACAAGCATCATGCCCGTCTCTCTCTCTCTCTCTCTCTCTCTCTCTCTCTCTCTCTCTCTCTCTCACATACACACACAAACACACACACACACACACACACACACACACACACACGCACACGCACACACGCACGCACACGCACGCACACGCACACGCACGCATGCACGCAGGTGGGCAACATGAGCAGCAGGGCAGAGAGTGACAGCATGATGCAGCAGGCACCTTCTGGAGCTGGAACCAGTTCTGTGTTTGGGGGCAGTACTCAGCTATTCGATGGGGAGGGCTACCTTGGATCAATCAGGTATTAAAAGTGTTTGTCGATGCTGAAGTCAATGATCAGCTGAGGTACAGCACCAAGAAGATGATTAAGCTTCCCCTGCCTTCAAAGAATGCATGCTGAGCATTCATTCTGGTTTGTGCCTGCGCAGAAATCAGGCTGAGGAATGGTTTACAGGCCGGCTGAATGAGTTGAACAAGGTCCTTGACCAGGTGAGCGGAAGCAAGGTCCTAAGCAGCCTTAGTAGCAGCCTGACATGTTGCAACCAGAGATCAAAAGGCTGCTGCACCGGTAGTAGGCATTCTGCTATGCAGGTCCTGCAGTGCCCTCACAACTCATACTCAATGGGTCTCAATGCAACTCATGGTAGCTGGCATACACACATCTCTAAACTATTCACAGGCTAATCAGGTACTGAGGCAGCAGGCTGATAACGGTGGTCCATTGACAGGTGGGGAAAGAGGTGTGGCACACGGTTGTTAATGTGGCAGTGAATGATCCACATCCTTATGGTCACTTGCTTTGGCTGCTTGGGCTCTGTAGGCAATTGCAGCTGCAAACCTCACTGCACACCTCAGCACAAGAGCCTGCACAGGTCAATAGCAAGGTGTTTGAGCCTGGAATGCAATTTCACCTCCTTGGTACTCAACCAGACACTTAAGGTGTGCCTTCTGTGCTCGCAGAGGCTGCAGTGTTCCCGTACAAGCGAGGCATTGACTGGCTGAAGGGGGGGATCTCACAGCTAGAGCTCTTGGCTCAGAATGACTTGAGGTCCTTTGGACAGGCAACATTCAGTGGAGCCACACCGGATGCCTTCCGCATTGGCGGCGAGGGCTCGTTGCTTGAAAACATGAGAATCTTTGATGGGCTGCTTTCCGGCCAGGGAGCGTGAACTTTGTTTAATTAGTGTGATCTTAACCCACGAGTGATAGTGAGATGTGATCATACCAATGCATTTGCTCAGACTGCTTCCTTGAAGTAGAAGTGCAGTGACTGAACAAAAGCCAGAGCATGTTACATTTCCAGTGGCGTCTGATTGTTGAATGAGCTTCAACATTGGAGCCCGGAACTTCAATGAGAACACTTCTTCCTACCTTCCTATCTTGCATGCCAGGAAAAGAAGGTTGGCTCTGCTGCCAGTAATCCAGAGTAGTTAGCCTAACAAGAGCTTCGCCCCTCTTGGCTTCCACTGAAACTGCCTCTCACTTACTTAACAAAAGAAATGGTGCTGTTATGGCTGTGAAGACTTAAACAAACAAAGAAAGGTGGAATATGATTTTTTTTAGTGATGTCTATAGCAAATCAGTGCCAAAGGAACACACATCCACCTGCAATGAGCTCCACTCTATACCTGCAAACTTGCCGTGCTAGATAAAGTTTAATTTGTTGCCCTGAAAGTCCAGATTAACGAGGATGATGCAATTGAAGCTGCTTACATACCAAAACCCAAGCAGTTGCAACTCAATCGTTTAAAAAAGAGCCTGATTGTGTACCTTTCTTTTCCTGATTGTGTACCTTTCCTTTTCCTGATTCAACAGAAAAGAGTAGCAGAGTGTTGTCAATGGTCCGTTGTGGGAGATGAAGTGGTTTTACGATTCAAGGCCATCTGCATTGCGTCATCGCCAGGTCATGAAAGACACTCCGACTCTGATCTGTAGCTGTATGATCAAGAAGATGAGTTACAGGATAAGCTTTTTGCCTGATCCCCTGCGGGTGATTAAGGATATTGCTCCCTCAAGGTTAGAGCCAAGAGATACAAGTTGTAAAAAGCTACCAGACACAACAGCTAACAAGAGGACCCCAGCTTCCATTATGCATGCTTGTGGGTGATTCAAAAATACAAACTGAGCCTCTATGAATGTCTCTATTTTTTGCCACCAAAGGTTGGCTCTAAAAGGGCCTGGAAGGTTTGCAAGCGTCTGACCGAAACGTACACGGTTAACATAATCTGTGAAATATAAATAAATAATTCGAGCAGCGTGTGGTCAACTAGAACGACGGTCACACTTCGGATTTTCCCTGTCCCACTTCTAACGCATTCGTGGATTCACAAAGCTAAATGATATTTATATAATATTTTTAAAGAACTGATGGCAAGAGCGGTCACAAGGGAAGAGGAAACATATTTCAGGCAGCATGGATACCTCGTATTGGAGGGTGTTGCAACCGCAGAGCACGTGCAACTAAAAGAGAGGTGCCACGTACTTACAAGTGGCTGTAGCTTTGGAAAGCAAAACCAGGGGAAAGCCGCAACTGACACAAATGTAAGTGCTGCGGCATGTTCAGTGTACAAACCTGCATGCGCACCTGCAAGTACCTTCACCCAGAGTCACTTTATCTTTCTATGGCAGGAAGCACTCATTGACGAGCACTACTTGAACTCAGCCTCCAACATCTCCTGCTTTTTAGAGGTACAGTGCAATGAGGGGTCTCTTCCTGCTGCCAATCACCTTCCCTTCAGCTTACAATTATAGCATAATCCAACTTGCTAAGCTCAAATTATTTAATTGGCTCATTGTTATAGTACTGATGATGATGATGATGATGATGATGATGATGATGATGATGATGATGATGATGATGATGATGATGATGATGATGATGATGATGATGATGATGATGATGATGATGATGATGATTGTGTGTGTGTGTGTGTGCGCGCGCGCGCGTGCATGTGCATGCTTTTATTTCTGTGTGCGAGATCATGTAAACTATATTGTGTATTCATGCAACTCATAGTATGCATATGTGCAGGGCAATGCATTAGATGAAGATGGACAGCTTCAGCCACAAATCGAACCCACGAGTGGCATAAGCACTATTGGGCATGGTGCGTTTGTTCCTTTACAGCTTAATTTAAATTGAAAGCAGACTTAGGCTAGGAACACCGTGTGTCTGGTCTGAAAGGCTTTAGGCCCCCACTCTGACCAATGAGTACAATACAAGAGTCCATGTAGAAGTCATCCTGTAGCTGCCGATCAACAATTGCACTTTCCGCAATTAGACTTAGGCCACGTGCTCAACACTTGCCTGCTTCCAGCTCTTAAACAATTGGAGAAGTTGCGAATTAAAGTTTAGCGAGTGAGCAAATTACCTCTGGGGTGCACTACAGCTACTGCTGTAGGCTTTCTTGCAAGAGAATGGAGGCATGTAGCTGTGTTACCGCTCATGCATGCAGCACTGCATGACATTGACCCAGTATTCCAAAGGTTTTCGCGGTCCCAAGGTGTCATCAGCTTGCTGAAGTCTTTAGGCTACAGGCGGCCTATGCCTGTGCAGTCCATGTACATCTTCAAGCAGCCAAGGATTGGGGGAGAGGTGAGAGCAAGGAAGGGGCTTTGATGAGTTGGTCACCTGTGATAGCTGCCATTTGTTGAGGACAAGGAGGACTCAGCTGAGAACGTGAATGGAACTGCCCATCATGTTCATCACGTGCTGTACAAAGTTTTCAACTGGCTGATATTCTTTAGATTTGTTGAGTAAGCCATCAACTGTATTTACTGACTGCAGACTGACAGAGAAGACACGGTATTATGTTCAGACAGAATGAATGAGCCGGCTTTGCAGCACCAAGATTTGAAGCCCTCAGGTTCAAAGAAGTGACAAGCACCAACACAGGAAGTGTAGTGTAAGGTGTTTCAGCGTAAGGAACTTTTGCCTGTGCTGTCCTAGTTTGCCTTGAGGCAGCCACATGATAGGGTGAGGTATCGTTGAACATAGTGCTTTGCCGAAACATGCTGTCAAAGTATGTGTGTTTATGGGGCGAGGCAGTGCCGGATATAGTGCGCAAGAATATTGCTTGCGAGAAGGTGTGAAGTAGCTTACAACTAGCATTGAGAAACTAATGAGCTGAAAGCCCAGCAGTATACAGGTTAAATTGTAGATACACAGAAACACGTCAGGAGCTGAAACACGCCAACGACAGGCAACAAACACTAGGTTTGATCCTTGCGCAGCATCCATACTTCATGTACAGGCTTGATGATTTGCCACCAGCTCATTCCTTTAATGCTGCTTCTGTGGTAACCCTCCACCATGGCCTGCTCATCAAGAATTCCCCAGATGAATGTGGTTGTTAAGTTGCACACTCTGTGGTACCCACTCAGGTGGTGCCCCACCAGGACTCCACCTTCATCTATACCAGCCCTTTGTCTACAGTGGGCTTGTGGTGGGCCTTGGAAGACAGCACAGCAGAGAACGGGTGCCTGTGTGTCTTGCCAGGTGGGCTTGCTTGCATCCACCTCCCCTGCTCTGAAACGAAGGTTCTGTGTTGATAGCCCTTCTTGCTCTCTTCCTTGATTTGGTCTGTATAGGTCACAGGTATCTTCTGCATTAGCTAAGCTGCACAAGTAGTCAGATGCAGTTATGTCAACCTGAGAATTTGGCCCTAAATCTTGGGTCTTTCACGTGCAAGCCTGGTAGCTTCGGCTGCTCAAGCCATAAAGCATTAAGCAGGCTTGAGCTCCAGCCACTGTTTGAGGACCCATGAGATTCAAGACAAGCGGGGTGTACTTGAATTGCTGGAAGCTTTGCTGCATGACTGTACATTTGCATGCATAAGTGTTCAAAAGCCTTGCAGGATGAGCGCCTTTGCATAAGCATCATGGACTGGTGCTACAGGATGCAATGAGTACCTCAGTGTCACATTACTTTGGCTTCATTTATTGCAGGGTCACATAGAGAATTGGGGCTGCAACAGAAATTCATCTTAAAAGGAGACCGAACTGTAGAGTTTGACAGAGAATTACCAAGTCAAGACCTGACCAAGTTTATACCATTAGAGTGTAAAGCCGGGACTTTAATTTTGTTACATGTAAGTACCCCCTGAAGTATTTGCCATTGCCCTTGTTAAGCCCATTCAACCATGGTCGGGAACTTTGGCTACACGAGAGAAGCAGGGTGTACTACAGACATAGTGTGATTGCCTCAGGCTTGAACTGTAACTCAGTATTGATATCATGTGCTGCGGCAGCCTAAAGTGCTAACAGCGATCATTTTAACATTTTTGTTGCTTGTAATTTAAACCAGAAAGCTGCTTAGATGCTGTTTGCTCATAAGCAATTGTTGAAAGGCGTTGCTGACCCTGCACATATGCTTGTTTGGCAGGCAGCTGACGTGCACTCGACAGCAACACCTTGTGCCTGAATGCGCAAAGTATGAGCACCTTTATTCTGGTCTTGCTGGCAGTGTAGAAGTATGAATAAAAGGGATGAGACGAAGGGTGCCGCATAAATAATGCGACAGAAGCCCCAGAAGCAAGTAAGAGCCCCAAGTTCACAGACTGTGAGGCCAGCTTTTAAGTGCCTTGTTGAATGGCCGGATACCACGACTACCAGCTAACTCTTTTCAATTGCCAAGTACCAAGTTTGCTTTGTGGAAACTATGCAAAATGTCATATTCCTGCCAGGTACATCAGCAGGTAAGCACCTTGCGCTGGGCTTGCATACCAGAGGTCAAGTGACTTAAGCTGCCATTCAAGGCAGCTATGTGAGAGGACGTAGCAGCACTTTGCAGAGAGGGTCAGAACAGTACCTCTTACTTGTTGCAGGGCGAGCTTGTGCACTACTCGGCTCCGAACAAGTCATCCTCCAGCAGGTGCGATTTGCATTCATGCTTGTCCTGCACTCCTTTGTTACATCGGTGCATTTGTTGAACCCAATCAAGTGCCACCTCAGTGCAACAGCTATGCGTGACAAAGCTTCTGCTGCAGCACTCCTCATGCTCTTACTATCCATACGTTTCATTACGATCCTTTCAACACTGATCACGTGATGCAGGCACAGCTATAGCATGCATGTGGTTGAAAGCTGCAAAGGCTATGATTGGCCCAAAACTAATTGGCTAACTCGACCACCAGACATGCCCTTCACGCCCTTGTATAGCCTTGAATGATAGCGCTAACACAAGGCTAGGATCAGTTGCTTGCTTGTAGCCCGGGCTTTCGGAGCTACCGCTGTGCTTTTGCAGGCACACACCTTACATATTGGTCAGAATTTATGGTGGTGAGTTCAATGGTATTCATCAGAACTCCGTCGCCTCAAACCACAGAGCCTGGTGCCTTTTCAAACTGGCGCAATAGCTTGTCATGCCGTCATCGTCATGTGTGTATATGCTACTAGCGCTTGCCATGATGTGTGAGATGCAAGTTAAAAGTTTCATGGGCTGCTGACCTTTAATTAAGCTCCCACAGAGCACTGGCAGCATTTGTACCTTTCGCCATTGTACCTTGGCCTAGCGCCAGAGCACAGCCTTCTATCTTGTATATAACAGCTCAACAGTGTGGAGAAGGAAGCTCCAGCCTAGCACAGGAGGAGGATTGTAAAGGGCGTTACACTTCTTGACTGAAGGCCTTATTCCTGTGATCATGTAAACCTGTACAGTGCGCACGCGTTACATGGAGAATTGCATAGGCAGCAGAAGCTCCCCAGTGCCTGCATGTATGAAGCAAATGCAACCATGAAATATACAAGAAAGATGTTATCCGCTCACCAATGTTGGGCTAATAAGGTCCTGCTGCCCAAATAGCCGGCAACAACAGAGGTTTACAGAGGTTTACAGAGATAAGGCATCAGTCAACTTGCGCGACTGCTAGCCTGCTCTATAGAAAATTGGTAAAGTACGGGAAGTCTTGTTCATAAGTGTAGAACACACCTGGAAAAACCCCACTTCAGGTGTACAACATGGATTGTGAGTAAAATCATGCAGGGGCAAAAAAACCAGACGCTCTACACAGATTCGTAGGAAAAAAGAGATAGAAGTGCGACATTGAAGACTTGGTTCGCAATCTGCCAGGACCAACCAGGCAATCACAACCAGAGAGGGGAGGCACACGGTAAAAGAAGACACTGTAGAGTCTGTGAGGGAGGCCAAAATTATGTAAAAAATCAGATTAAGGGGCGGAGGAGCACAAGCACAGCGAGGGGTTAGACACTTTCAAAACACAGGTCACACTTCCCAGCAGCTAGACTGTTCAGTTGAAACTTAGTTCTGCAAAGATGAGCACCTCCCCTGAATGTTTAATACTGCAGAACCTCAAGACACAAAGCACGAGCACCAAGTATAACATGTAGGGTCTGAATTGAAGGTGAAACACCCCCTGCTGCTAGGGCCCATCGCTGCTGGAGGGGCTTCACCATAAAAATTTGTGTCTTGACACAAGCACCTTGTAGCCGAGATGCAACCATGAAGTACACATGTGTACAGGGAAGCACCAGAAGCTTCAGTTCACACTCAGTGCTCTTGTTTGCTGGGGAAAAAAATAATAAGGTCCTGCTGCCCAAATAGCCGGCAACAACAAGCTGAGAATAGCTAGACTGAGCCAGCTTACATGATTACATAGCTACAATGACAGCTTAGCCGAAAGCTAAACAAAAAACCGCTAAGGCAAGTTTGCTGGAGACCACTGGTCTGTCAGCCAAGACAGAGCAAGCGAAAACTGAGATAAGTCTGTCAAACAAGCCAGATTTGAAGCGACACAAGCTCAATCTGCTGATACAGAAGCCATACAAGACGCATAACAAGAAGGCTAAAGCACTTACCTGTGCATGACTTGTACTGGTTGGTGTAGTGGGCACCAATTACCGCGAATACACAACACGGTCAATTCTTGAAAAAGGTTAGGTCTTGCTTTTCACTCACGCAAGAAGTTAACAAAGAATCTACCGTAGATTGTGACATGAAGGCTCCTGGACCATCAAATACGCTATAAAACGCATAAACACTGAACATGCCCTACGAAGATGTATCAACAATGTTTCAGGCTCACGTTCTGGAGCACGCAACCCTCCAGATCCTCACTTAACATACATCCAGCAGCTTAGCATTCTGGTGGGGGGCAGCGTGGTGCTAGCACCTGTGCATGCCCCTTTCCTTAATCAAGCTGGCTGTGACATTACTACCAGCGAAATCTTTTCTTTTCTTTTCACAAGACATCATGATGCATGATGCTCTATAAAGACATGTTGACAATGTTTCAGGTACAAGTGCTGAAGCGCGCAACCCCCCAGATCCTCGCTAAACATACATCCAGCAGCTTAGCTTTCTGGTGGGGGCCAGCATGGTGCTAGCACCTGCACATGCCCCTTTCCTTATTCCGCTGGGCAACACACCAGGCTGGTGGGACGAAAAAACGGAACCAAAAACCACTTTTACCTCTCTACTTACGGCAAAATATTCCCAAAAACCTATCTTGCT
>QAXF01001556.1:3490-16385 GCA_004335645.1 Dunaliella sp. WIN1
CACACACACACACACACACACACACACACACACACATGCTTGCAGGTAGTCCTGGTGATCTTGAAGCATTACCTGGAGCAGCAACTTCTGTCTAACCCAAATATCGTGGACCCACGCAGTGTGCGCGATAGCACGGGCCTGAGGCCACACCAGGTGTGCTTTCTAATGAACTCCATTCTCATACAGGCACGAAGCTGCATGAAGAGGAACATCGGTAACCAGCCCATGGCACTTGCTTAGGCGCTGTATGTTGCTGAGGCCGCAGCTGCCAACCATGTATGGAGATGTGCCTAATCTACTGCATGCCAGTACAGGCAACACGTCACACCACATACATGGGAACTGCCCAGCATGAAATTCTGAATGAAAGGCTGCATGCCTGTAGAAAAGAGAGACAAGGAGTACGTCACACCACATACATGGGAGCTGCCCTGCTTCTTCGGGTGCTCCTCACATAGTTATGACAGACGGTTTGACACAGTCCAGAATGGCAGCATGGGTGTGATGGAGAGTGACACACACACACACACACACACACACACACACGCACGCACATATGTGCGCGCGCACGCGCGCGCACACACACACACACACACACACACACACACACATGCAGGTTGCTTTTCTGACACACAATTTCCGCACCGCCATGCTCCTGCGCCCTGGCTACCCTCTGACGTGGCTGTTCCGCAGCACCAGGCTTGCGCCCGCCCCCACAATCCCAACATTAGCCACGCTTGCTGCGCGCTCGCTGCGTGCTAAAGTCTGCGCACAGGTGTGAGCTCAACCAGGCAGCTCTGCTTTCCTGTTACTGGGTGTTGTGCATATTTCTATCCTTGGCGATGATCTTGTGATGTCTTGTCTTACGTTCAACAATGAACCCCTTCAACCTTGCTCATTTTTGACAGCAAACCCTTATGATCTCTCGCTTACTTCCTTCAGTGATCCCAAACGAGTCTGTGCCCATCCTCAGCTATGACCCTTGCCTCTCATCCTTGACAGTGACCCATCATGATCTTGTTCTTTTTTCAGCAGTGACCCATTGTGCTCTCTTGCTTATCTGCAACGGTAACCCCTTTCAATCTTTGATTGTACTTGGCAGTGGCTCCTGGTGACTCCCGCGCCTAGGGAGGTCTAGACCTGTGAATTGATTCCAAACATCCGTCTCTCAACACAACCATGCGCATGCCATTTAGAACTTCATGCATGCATGCTGTGCAAATTGCACAGTACAACATTCATAGTGTGACAAGAATGAACTGGCCAGCCCTACGCCTACCCTCAAAAGCTGATCTCACGCTCTGTTTGCTCACAGATTGAAGCCACCCGCGCTTGTGCCATCGCGCAAGCCAGCCTGGGAATCACCAAAGAAAATGGTGCAGAGGCGCACCCCTCCTCGCTTGGCTTGTGTGACTTCCACCAAGTGGACTTTCTCCGAAGGGGCAAGAGAAAGGTACTGGTGCTTAAAGGAAGGTGCACACAGGTGCATGTAAGTGTGCATGGAGGTGTACATAAAGGTGCACAGAGGTGCATACAAAGGTGCACAGAGCTGCATTGAAAGGTGCACAGAGGTGCATACAAAGGTGGCCAGAGGTGCATAGAAAGATGCACAGAGCCAGAAGGTGGCCAGCAAGCTGGCACACGTTTTGAGAGCTTGCTTAGGGCAAGAGGCAATAATTTAGGCAGTGCAGGCTATATTAGGGGGATGGGAGTGGAGGGGTGGAGAGCATGATTGATGGAGACTGCATGGATGATGTGATGGCTGGAGTTTAGGTGTTGCGTGTGGGGGTCTCTGCCTGCAAGTCTGCTTATCCACGATTTGCTCCACCGACACTCCTCCAGGGGGCTGCAGTCAGGCGTACGTGCTGCGTGCTTTGCAGGGTGGCTCTACATGGCGGGGTGGTGAGTCTCTGAAAGGAGGGGACTCCCCCCACTCAGGCAGGGGAGGCGAGTACACGCAGCAAGAGTGGCCCCAAGAGGACCAAGAAGGGGATGATCCAGTTGGGTCTTCGTTGATGGCCCTGGCTGAGTTGGGCGAAGGGTTTGGCGGTGGCATGAATGGCGACGCAGGTGAGTGGGGTGTGTGGACAGACGCATGTGGTTGTGATATGTTGAGAACCGCTACTGCTTTTCTTAAACTGCGGTCACACTTGTCGTTGGTCTGTTATCACTTTGCTGTAACCTTGAATGAGCCTTGCATAGTTTTAGGGCCTCAACGCCCTCAATGTGTAACAGCATGTGCCAGTTGTAGATTTATGTGTACAACGCGCTCAAGCTGTATTCCAGCTCGTGCTGTGCCATACGTGGGGCTTGTGAGCATGGCGTTACCCCTCATACGTGGGGCTTGTGAGCATGGCGTTACCCCTCATACGCGGGGCTTGTCAGCATGGCGTTACCACTCATACGTGGGGCTTGTCAGCATGGCGTTACCCCTCACACATTGCAGACCAGGGCTGGGTCACACATTAACTTGGTTTGAGCATGTGAAGCAGCGCCACCGTGTCATGCTCGGTCAAAGCATATGCAACGCAGTTTGCCACAACTGCCTACAAAAGTTCTCCCACACATAAGTACCAAGATTATGACCATACTGGTCATGCTCTTGTATACAACATGTATATAACTGCAACTGTGGGCTCCAACCCTTTTGCACACATCACCGCTGCACTGGCCCTGCCTCTTTATAGCCTGTATGAAGCCATAATGGACCACACCTAACTGAACAAGCTGCTCACTGCCAACGCCCCTGTTGCAAGCCTGAGCGCGCAAGCATGCAGGCGCAAGCAGGTCACTCCGGCAGGGGCAGTAGCTGGCCTTTTTTTACTATGTTCGCAAGCAAATTTGGATTTAAAGCTGAATAACCGCTAACATCTCTGACGCAGGCCTGAGCGCTCAAGCATGCAGGCGCAGGCAGGTCACTCTGGAAGGGGCAGCAGCTGTCCCTGTTATTCAGATTGTTCGTTCAGCTAAGTTACCACTACCTACGCCCCTGATACAGGCCTGAGCACGCAAGCATGCAGGCGCCGGCAGGTGAATCTGGCAGAGACGGCAGTGGAGGGGAAGGAGGCGCCGTTAGACCAAATGGATGTGCGGGGGAAGAGACGTGCAGGGGGCAAGGGCGGTGGGGGGGCATGGAGCTCTGGTGGGAGTAGGCTGGATGGGGCGCCTGGCTCTTCGGATGAATTGGGGGGCAAGAGTAAAGAGGGGAGTGTCGTGGAGGGTGCGGAACAGGATCGAGGGGTGTGTGGGGCGGAGGAGGGGGGGGAGATGGGCTGTGGGGTGGGGCTGAGTGGACAAGAGGGCGAGGTGGAGGGGGTTGTGAGTGGAGGGCAGAAGGGAGCTGGTGGTGCGGCAGGGGACCAGGTGCTGCTGTTGTCCCAGCCTTGCGGCATCTGCTTTGAGGTAAGGCATCTGCTTTGAGGTAAGGCTGTACTGTGCTGTGGCCCCTGCGGGTCTGCCATGCTGTGCATCTGCAGGCTTCATTGTGTGACGCGCGTTCTGTTGGCAAAACTCACAACATGCGCCCCCTGTTATGTTTCTCACTTCCGCCTTGCTGAAACTGTCTGGTAACTGCCTGCTGCTGACAGTTGTCCTTTATGCTTGACTCTAAAGCTGGATCGGATGCTTCACTGCAACAATGTTGTTTGCGTCATGTGCTGTTCATGTGTTGGTGATGTAGCAGTTTGAGGGTGCTAGTAGTGGCTGCCTTTGCTATCTTGCATACATTCTGTTTTTTACAAGAGGCACTGCCATGACAACCTGTTCCTGTCTGATTCCATGCCTGAAGGAGCCAATGCTCGGGGATAAGGCAGTGCCTCCAGTGGTGATGGTGGCGCTGCAGCCGTGCGAACATGTGCTCTGCGCGCAGTGTGCGCTCCAGGTGTGTGGGTGTCTGTACGTGTATGCTGTGCATGTATGTCCTTGGGTGTAAGTGTGGGTGTGTGGGTGTGGGTGCGGGTGCGAGTGTGGGCGCATGAGTATGGGTGCACGTGTAAGTTTCTCTGTGTGGGTGTGGGTGTGGGTGGGCGGGCATGCTCCAGATGTGGTATAAGCACACAGAAGAGCATAATTAAGCCGCAGGTGTCACAGTACATTTCGCAAAGCCATGCCCTGAGTTCACGTATAAACAGTGGTCCCTGGTTAGAAAATAATCACCCCTTTACAATGCAGTGAATCCACATGCCATAGCAGCCAATCCATCTGCTTGGCAACAACTGCAGCAGGAGCCACGTGAAGTTAGCAGGCAACTGCGCTGCGCTGCACTGAGTCATGTGCTTTGGAGTTGCTGCACTGTGATTTTGCCAGCCGTGGGTGCAGGCACACACCAGAACAGCGCCATTTGGACTGACACTTGCACATCACCACGCATCTATACGTGCATTCAAATGTGACCCTGTTGCTCATTTGCTGCAGGTCGTGGGCACGGGCACCAACAGTTCCGCAGCTCCGGCTTGCCCCTTCTGCAGGTAAGCATTTACCTGCTCCTTGTAGGACAACTATGGGCCTCTGCTACCTAAGCTAGGGCACGTGCGCCAGCAGCTAAAGTGTAAGCACCAACTTGCGTCCGTTGCAGCAAGCTAATGTACTAAGTAATACTAATTAGACATCCCCAAGGTCAGGTCTCCCAGTATCAGGTCATACAGGTCATACGTGTTTGGCCATACGGGTTAGGGTCAGGGTCAGGTCATACAGGGTCAGGCCATACGGGTTTGCATGCATCTGTTGCATGGGGCTATGCGTAAACATCGCCTAACTGAGGTGCAGTGTAATGACAACCTCTAGGCAGTTGCACTAGGCAGATGCAGGAGGCCCTCCAAACTCAATGTATTTGTATGAGTTGGATTGCGCAAAACAGTTTACGTACGCTTAATATGGTGTTTCATACTTGGGTAATTCATGCACAGCATGGCATCTCTGAGTAGGGTGGTGCTTATCAGTGCTATGACGTAGGACACCTGGATACAAACCGACTTCTGTATCCAGTACACCGGTAGCAGTTGCACTTACACGGTTTCTAAAGGCCCTGTGTATGACGCAGCCTTGGAAGTTGCTCTCTGAAGCTGACTGTGCTGGCGCGGCTCTGATGTTCCCAGATCTGCTTCTCATAGTTTCACTGGGGCATGGGACTCACACACTTGGACCTTTGGTCATGCTGCAGCAAGTTCTAGGCCTCATGTCCATTTGCAGCCAATCCACCACCAATGCACCTCTGGCATGTCAGGGTTGTAGTCAAATGCATCCACCTACCCTCATTGCACATTTTGACAGTTATGGATCAGCTCAAGCTCAGAAGCTAGCCCAAGGACCCGTCAAGGGCCGCAACTGGGTAGGCAGCTCATGCTTGCTAGTTATAGCTGTTGGCTTGGGACCATGGGCTTAACCGTCAAACAGGAACCTTCTTATCTTCTCAACCTGAGCTCAAGCAAGAACACCTGCTGCACTTAAGCATATCAGTAAGCGCCTGTTCTTGCTGCCACGCTCACAGGCAGAGCATCTTTGGAGCTGGGCATGCCCCTGGCAAAGGGCAGGCTTCCCCCCCCATGCTTGGAAGTGCTGAGCTGGAGGACTGCTAAGTGTAGAGGCGGAACAGGATGGAGTGTGATCGCTCAACAAGCAGCAGCCATGCGTAATGATCACGTTGGTGGCAGGCACCAGTGAGGAGGCGTCAGGCTCAGAGTGCCTTTGCACCTTGCTTTATAATAATCAATGGCCAGGGACAACTGGGATTGCTGCTCATTGATGTCAGTGTGGGGGCATGCTCGCCACCCCCTGCGGCTGTTTTGGATGAAACCATGCCAGTCCCCGTCATCTGGTCCCCGTCATATTATGAGGCGACTGGTGGGGGGCAGCGTGGTACTAGCACCTACGCATGCCCCTTTCCTTAATCATGCTGGCTGTGACATCACTAGCAGCGGAGCCTCTTCTTTTTATTTTATGAGTCGTTATTTCATGAGCAGGATGAGGCTGGTCTTTAATTTGTGTGTCACTGGCTTCCTCTCGCCAACTCACGAGCCAGTTACGCATTCAGTGTAGAATAAACCCAAGCTCTGGACCGAGAGAGCTACACCGCGCTGCAAGCTGCATGCCAAGAGTAAGGTATCAAAGGACAGTGAGCAAGAGTGTGGTGGCTTTAAAGGGCATTAGCGATCTGGAAGCCGGCAACAGGCCCGCTGCATTGGCTGTTACTAACAGTGTTAGTATTATTTTGATGTGGCAATGGATGACGTGGCATGTGGTGAATTACATCAATGTGATCAAGCATCATACTTTGTGATCAGAATTTCACGGGTCAGGACTGTGGCTAAGAGCGGTATGGGTGTCTCCTCAATGTGTGCCGCCTCAAGGCAAGTTGCTTTGGGCAACACCCCTTGGAGCATGCTGCTCTTGTGAGATTTCCTTTTGGATGGCAATTTTTGATGCATGCTTGTTCAGTATGGGTCATGCTTGTTGACAATTGCAAATGACATTGCTGTGCAGGGCAGCGTTACAAAACTTGGGGTGCTGAACAAGATGGTGCTGTACAAAGTACTGCTGGACAAAGCAGGCACCTAACCGGTTGAGTACTGTGACACCTTACGCTTACCTTCTGGGTCACTCACAGAAACGGTGTTCATCAGCTTCTCCGTGCGCTTTGCAATCATTCTTGTCCTCTTCCAGCACCATTGTAATTTCATTCCAGCCGGTTGGACCACGACAATTTGTGCCTGGGCAACTTACACATGACATGTACCCATTTGCAACAAACATGTATGAATCCTGTCTCTTTCTCAGTTATGGGGTTGCTGCTGTACGCAGCCTGTGTGCTTTACTTCTATGAAGCTGTTTGGTTTAATGGGGCACTTACTTAGCTCTGCAGGTCCCCTTAGTCTGTCCGTGGATGTCCTGTACAGGACTGCTACTCAGTCTAGGCTAGAAGTGTAGAACATGTAGCAGGACAGTGCTCAACTTGCTGCAACAGCCATGGGCGCACATCATATGCCATGTAGAGAGGATTTATACTGGCTTGTCTTGGTAGTGAGATAAACTTCCACACGGCGCAACTTGGGAGTCAAAGCTGACCTTGATTAGAGCTATTCACGCATTGCTCGGCAATGTGGCCTACATCCGGGCCTTGTGGGAAAGAACTAGCAATCTGCAACTTACTTCAAATGATCTGCACTCCCCAGGAAGTAAAAACCTTATCTAGGCCAGATGCTATTATCATTTTTTGCTATGGGACGCCACACTCCTCCAGGGTGCACATTAAACGCACGCCTGTTATAAATTAATTTAATAAGAGGCAGTTGTTGACACAACGATGCGATGCACATCTTATTGAGTCCAAGATAATGTCCATAACTGTAAGGATACGAGACCTGAGCTACAGTTTGCCAAGGCCCAGGAACAGCACAAGACCCTTCTGGCCAAATTCACTCAGTGTTGACAGTGACTGTCACCCTCAGGGAGGCTCCGTACGCGTGTTGTACTGGTTGGTGTAATGGGCACCAATTACTGTGATTACACCTACAACTCTGTAAGGTTAAGGTTACATAGCTGTACCTGCCTGCAAGGGCAGCTTAGCTGAAGCAGAAGACGCCTGCAACCAAATATCAAAAGCCAAACACAAGGCAAGGAAATTATCAGGTCAGCCACAGCACTTCAGGCACTCAAAAACAAAAGTAGCAACTCCCAAAGCATCAGGTTGATTAATGACTCCCTTCAGACTACAATTCTATAAAAAAAGGTTCGGTCTTGCTTTTCACTCATGTAAGAAGTTCAAAATTTTACATTAAGGCTCCATTACATACGCTATAAAACTCATAAACACAAGGCATATCCTACAAAGACACACCAACGATGTTTCAGGTACACGTGCTGGAGCACGCACCCCTCCAGATCTTCACTAAACATACATCCAGCAGCTTAGCTTTCTGGTGGGAGGCAGCATGGCGCTAGCACCTGCACATGCCCCTTTCCTTAATCATGCTGGCCGTGACATCACTACCAGCGGAGTCTTTTACTTCCCTTTTTCCTTGTAGTTCGATTCAGTTGACGTAGTTGTTCTCTTCTTTCTTTTAAATTCAGTCATAGAGCTCATCTGCCGATGCCGACAAACTGGCCATGGCAACATATGGTGTCTTACGCAGCATCGCTCAATTTAGACTTTGAGATCATAACCTGCGTGTTGAGACAGCTACTTGGAGCCCCGGGTCTCCTCCAGCTTGTGACTTACGCCAGGCTGATGAGATTGTTCAACATGAGCAGCATGTCCTCTTTCACTGCTCTCACCCCCAGGTGTTATCTCTCTGCAACAAGTATGCAACCTTGCTTCCTGAGGCAGGGACTACAGATGTGTCTGCCTTTTTGCATCAGAACTGCAACGATTTTCCTTTTTCATATTTGATCTACTGGTCTTCTATGAGCAGGGTAGCAGTCGCACTTTTTGACTGAAGCCTCCAGTGAAGGCCTGAATTCCTGTAACCCTGTGACATGATGGAGCAACAAGCAGGATGGCCTACTAGGCCAGTAGTACTTGCGACAAAAGGGTACCGGATCTTTCTGGAATAGAACTTCATAAACCAATTTATTGCTTTAAGAGTTGCTACGTTTGTTTTCGATTGCCTGAAATGCTGGGGCTGAGCCAGACCTGATAGCCTTCTTGCCCTTTTCTTTGGTTTTCGTGGTCTTTGGTTGCAGGTATCGAGGCTGGGACGTGTGTTAAGTATGCCGTTTAATCCAGTGGCATAATGAATGTCTGCGTAGAAGTAGCAGCTTTGACTGAACTTGTGTTTAGACTGGCAAGTTTCTCAGGCAAGAAATTGTGATCTAGCACTATTGCTGGCGAATTACCTTGGGAAAGTAGGAGACACTATAAAGGTTAAAAGGAAGCATATGTCAGATCAGATTTCTCAGGATGAGCTTACGCTCATGTCCAATCAGACCCTCAATAGCAAACTGGCTATGATACGGGCCTGATCATAGTTAAACAATAAGATGCAGATAAACAAGCTGAAAGGTAGAAAACCCATGACACGATAAAACCGTTCAACAGATAACCACTGCAAAGCACTTAAAAACATTGCTGTTCCGAACGACCGTCCCGCAGGGCAGAGTCTATACATCGAACAGCCTCTTGCTACAAACATTCAGGACAAACGACGAGTAAACCAACAACAATGCCAAAATACAAAAGCAATGATGCTCCAAAGTACTTGTATGCAGTATTTATACAGGTGAAACAGCTCATTGTCATTGAGAACTTCACAGTCTTCAGCAATTGACCACTATGCCGCCGGAACAATTGCTGGACAAAACGTAACATAACATTTTGCTGCACAAGGAACAAAGCTTTGCCCCTTGCACGCTCGCCTTATGCATGATGCACTGTACTGCTCATTGCAGAGCCTCTGGTACTCCAGCAAGAAGCGCCAACATGCTCAAACACTGGAGGACATGCAGAGCTGATCTAGTCCACTTCCTGCAAAATTGGATCAGGAACAGCACAGTTGAGGTCTAAGTACACGCGAGTGTTTTGCATCAGATCATAATGCGTGTCCTACTGCCCAAGTATACAGTATACACATAAGAGCTGCAAGAGGAATACAAACATGGCATAAGGCCATGCAGCAAGAGCTATTGATCTGGGAGACTGCACCACACAGCCGATTGAAGTGCAGATTGGGTTACATTGCGTGCACAGCTGTAGCATGGGCCAAAGAGCACGTTTGATGGAGCGTGTGGTTGAGACAGTGAGGTGCACACACACACACACACACACACACACACACACACACACACACACACAGGGTAGGTTTCACTCCTAGCACCACAAAATACCTACCTCCATGCGAGACCCCTGATCTTGGCCCTCTGCCTCAAGTGGGGGCAGCTCCTCCTCCATCTTGTCCTCATCCTCTTCCAGGTTCAATCCCAGCTGCAGCACAAACACAGGAGTGCGTTTCAGGTTGGGAACACAAGCCATGTAGGTCGCGCAGTTTGGTGCGTATAAGTGAGGTTGGTTTGCTGGTGCAAGGCTTACAACGAGTTTGGACCGATTAACACAGGCCACGTGACACAATGCAACAGCTTTCACACACACACACACACACACACACACACACACACACACGCCCATCTGGCCGCCCGCCCGCACGCACACCTTGATCATCCTGTAGATGCGGCTGCTGAAGGTGTTGGGGTCCTCCAGGGAGAAGCCAGAGGAGAGAAGGGCGGTCTCGAACAGCAGGATGATCAGGTCCTTCACTGTCTTGTCGCTCTTGTCAGCATCTGCACGCTCCTTCAGCGTCTGTGGCACAGGGAGTACGTGGGGCAAGTAAGGTACACAGTAAGCAGGGTGGAAGGCTTCAGAGGTGCTAGGTAAGGCTTTTGGAGGTGACCAGGTATCCAAGATGTTGGGCAAAGAAAGGGCAGGCATAGCATGCATACGAGCTCGTGTCATGCTCTTTATGGTGATGTGCAGAAGAAGGCCAGAACCTGGCCTGGCCAGGCCACTGCAAATAAGCATCTTGACATCAAGAAAGCACAGGCTTACAAATGGAGTGCCATAGCCACACTACAGCATCCTGCAAGCAATGCAGCCAAAGGAAGGGTGTATGACCTACTTAACCACCAGTACTAATCAAGTCACACAGGATTTCTGTATCTATAAGGATCGACTAACCCATGGTTGCTGAACATCAAGTACCTTAACAATGCTGTTGCTGGGGTTGATCTCCATCGTCTTCTTGCTCATCATGTACGCGCCCATGGTGTTGTCACGCAGCGCTTGAGCTTTCATGATGCGCTCCATGTTGGCTGTCCATCCATACTCGCCAGTCACCTGCGCAGAGGAGCAAGTGTGATGCGTCATCCAGGTCAGTTTGTTTACACTGGATAGCTGTATCAATTTGTGTGCCATTCCCGCATTGAATGATGCACATCAGGAGGGGAGCTGGCTGAGCCCCCCCACTAATATAGAAATTAAATATGAACTTGAATGCTAACTTTGGTGCAGACTCGGCTGCCATTCCCTTCCTCTAGTAGCAACAAGCAACACAATATCCTGGTGCTCAATTTATGAACCCATCAAACACTGTCTGGCTACTTCCATGAGCGAGCACAGCCAGAGTAAACAATTAGTTAGCAACCAGCAGCAACACCTTCGCTGCAAATACGACGGCTACCTTCATGATTGAGCACAGCCAGGGCTAGCCTTGTGTATAATAAGCAGCAACCCCTTTGCTGCTTATATAACACAGGCAAGCCATTTCAGGCAGGTGAATAAATCAAAGTTACACGAGCACGGATGGCTGCAAGGATGTCTGCCCTGCCCATCCATGCCCCTCACGCACCAGGATGCACGGCGAGTCCTCCAGGCGCTCGCTGACCACCACCTTTTCCACCCGGTTGCCCAGCACATCCTTCATCAGGCCACTGCAGGGGCAAGCACAGCGTGCGCCTGAGTGCTGTGCTCACTTGCAGCAGAACGGAGGTTCTTGAAGTTGCAGAGGGAGATGAACAATCAGTGCCTTGTTCTCTCATCATCATGGGCTCTCTTCCCCTATAATTCACTTTGTCTTTCTCAATTGTCAACTACTTGCTTAGCTTATAAGCTATAGCTTAGCTTTCCTCCTCCTTCCTCCCAAACTTTGTCCCTAGAAACTTACATTTCCCTGTTAACACTTATAGACCTATATCATCTCATACACATCACCAAAGGCAGGCATGTGTTGGGCTGCACAACCTTCTTGCCTGCGGTGCTCCAGCAGCTGCAGCAAACTGCAGGTTTGTCCCTCTTAAGCCCACTGACTGACCCGCCTGTGAGTGCTTTTGAAGACTGTTGGGTGCTTTTGAAGACTACTGCATGCAGTAGGCGCTGGCACACACACACAATGACGAGTACAGGCTTACAACACTGGGCTCCGCACAAGCTTTTTTGCCTACGGTATGCCAGCAGCGACAGCACTGGCTACCGCAAACCTGCCCCTAGGAAGACCACCCTTGTCAACCACAACCACGTTGGTTAGACAAGCAAAACACTCTTCAACCACAACCACTTTCATTGAGTAATCCCCCCAATACAGCAGGTTCTGGCAGGCATACTGCAGCTGTCGCTGCTGAAGCCTGCACAGCTGGACGCAGCTGTACACAGTGCCGACACCAAACACTTATGTTCACGGCAGGCATGTTCATTGTTCTGACTGTGTGCAGCATCCACTAGGTACAGGTGCATACTTAGACAGCTACTCCATGCATGCATTGGCCACTCCACCACTGTTTTACTCACCGCTGCTCTGCCCTCGCCACGCCAATCCACTTACCAGAGCGGCTGGAACTGTGACTTGCGCTCCTCCAGTGCCTGCTTCTCCTCCTCTGTGAGCTCCAACTTCAGACCCTCCTTGGTCACAGACACCAGCTTCTTGCCTGTGCGCGTGTGTGCATGTGGAGCCAAGCTGACCCATGGATGTACACGCTGGCAGCTTCATGCATTTGACATTATGCTTATCACCTCGGGCATGGGTACAGTGTTGTTGCTGTCCAGCATCCCTGGTGTTGCCAACAGAGCAAGTGTTGCCGGCAAAGCACACCGGCCATAAGAAGTGGACCCCTCCATGCCCTCATCTCCTAGCCTTTTTCTGAAATGACTCATTTCAAATGAGCAAAGAATTTCTGTGCTGAGTACACTGCCCTTACGCAATCCTTATTGCGAAATGGGGCTAGGAGCTACAGACAACGGTGTGGCACTCACCATCGTACTCCTTCAGCTGCTGGATGGCGTACTCATCAATGGGGTCCACCATGTATAGCACCTCAAAGCCCTTGTGACGAAGCTTCTCCACAAATGGCGAGTTCTCCACAGCCTTCTTGCTTTCACCTGAAGTGTGTGTGTGTGTGTGTGTGTGTGTGTGTGTGTGTG
>QAXF01001557.1:1977-12238 GCA_004335645.1 Dunaliella sp. WIN1
ACACACACACACACACACACACACACACACACACACACACACACACACACACACACACGGTCTTGGGCCTAGATAGAAGGGGAGTGTAATAAGGAGCTGGGGATTGCCAGGCAAAACAGGGCACCGTTAAGCAGCAGGCCAAACCTGCCTGAGTGCAGTGATAGTGCTATATTCTGTATAGATTAGAGTCAGAGCCCGACAGGTTACATTTCTGATGTAAAATAGATTCAAGGAGCCTGATGACGGTGCCCCAGCAGCCCTCAAAAGTTTGACGGCGAGAATTATTTCGTTATGGGGTGTTCTTGAGGGACGTCGCAGAATAATGTTGCGCAATTGCTATATAGCATTATACCGCGTTTGAGGGATAGAGCATATTGCTAATAGCGCTTTACGCCGATCCCTACGGTATTGTAGTGAGAGTATAATAGCTGTTTTTACAAGAGAGAAAGACTGCAGCAGCTACTTAATGAGTGCATAGCTGCGATGATTGCCTTCTGCTGCACCCCTGAACGCGCAGCTTGATCACAAGGCAGCTACATTGAGCTCCTCGAGTATAAGTCTGCTGGCGTGCTCCTCCCATGCCTGCCTTTTGAGCCCCCTTGCAAGCCTCGGCACACTACGCATCCACGAAAGGCAGAGTGACATATCATACAGCTGCAACCAGCCCGCCCATACCCTTGAGCGCGAGTTCCAGCTCCTTCATGCAGGTTTGTCCTCGTCAGTCTGAGTCAGCCTAGTCCTGTCACAAACCAGATATCTTCACCGCTAGAGCAGAGGTCATGACTAATGATCATTAGCTCACCCACCAGGGACAAGCTGACTGGTGCACCCCTGATCTCTAGGATCACAGTGTTGCGGCTGAACAGGCAGGCATTGGCATCGTTGCTGTCCAGGATAAGGTCCTGGGCGGTGCGCACCACGCTTTCGACGTCTGCCTTGCGTGTGATGCCCTCCTGCGCAAGCAGTGAGCCAGAGGAGCTGCTCAAACAGGCGCCTTGTGGGGAGCTGTCTGCAGCCTGCAAGCCGCTGATAACGGATTGGTGTGCTACAGCAGTAGGGGGTCAGCGGGAGCAAAGCTGCAGACCTGCCAAATGCGTGCATGGGTACAGATCACAACTTACATGGTGATTGCACCTGTTGCACGAGAAAACAAGACAACCTCAAGACAACCCTCAAGCCCACTTGCCATATACCGCTCATTTCTCTGGTTGCTTATTTCTTTGTCTGAGGAGTGCTTTGTCATGGTATCCTTCAGCTGTGCCACATCTGCGGTCACCCAAACAGTGACAGGCCCTAAGTGGCTACTTGATCCATACAATGGATTTGTTTGAATTCATCAAAGGGCAATGGGCACCAATGTGAGCAGCCAGGACAGCTAGCAGCATGCTGATGGCCCAAGGGAAAGCATCATTGTCTCACGTAAATAAATGTAAACTGCGGGTGTCTCTGGTAGCAGTTGCAAGCAAGCTGCCACCATAATTTTTTGATTGGCAGCACTCGTGTTGTTCTCGCACTCACCCTTACAACTGTTTCCTCAGGCATCGCCACGGGCCCGTTGCCCATGCGGTCATGCGTGCGCCTCACACGCACAGTGGCACTCCAAGGCTCCAGCGCTGCATCACCCCCTTGTGAGCTCCGCGCGCTGGCCATGCGCACCTCCATAGGGCAGCGCGTGCATGTGCCATCACTACGTGGCAGCCGGACATCACACAAAGCCTCTGCATGCAGCCAGACACGGTTGCGGGCTCTTCTTGTGGCAATGCTCTTGCACTCACGCATTGCCCTGAGGAACATGACGTGCCTTTGCAGTCACAACTTGGCTCTGGGCATCACGCATAGCATGTTAGACAGTTTGAAGCAAGTTGAGGTACATTTATGACATTTTGAATGCATGCACATCTTCATGGGGCAGGTGTGCAAGTGCCGTTGGTGTGCGGGAGCTGAACATGACACTTGCCACAGCACCTGTGAATGCTCAAGTTTATGATACAAGGTGTTGTCTTAGGCAATGCTCAGCCATTATGGGCATACCACCATTGTCAAGGAGAGGGCAGCCTATTGCTCGAATGGCAAGTCACGCTAAGTTTGCAAGGTTATGATTAGGGACACTACGCACACTTCGTGCTTCAAAAGTGTACTAGCACTCTGCATATGCAACTACAGAAGGTCAAGCAAAGAAAGCACAAGGGGAGGAGCCCTTTTGCTCAGAGACATTGTTGATGGAAGCAGACCGTTAGTCAGTACGCAGATATGGCTCCCTCATTCACTGACATGGCAAAATTGTCATGCATGAGCTTGTGCACTTTGATTTAGATGCTTGATGGTAAGCACATGCCCTTGCCTCGGCCTACATGAAACAAGCTTAGCAACTGGAAAAAAAGGCACTTGTGCGTTCCGTGTACCGCGTACTTACCAAGGACACTGCTTTTGCCCGCACTTTGGTTGCCACAGACAACAACCTGCATGTTTAATGTTGAGTGTAAGGAGTATCACTTCACCAGTCCTTTAAATTCATCTTAGCTGCGTTGCTCAGATTATGGTGGTGTTAGCTTGCTCGGTACATGCGTAACACATGCATAACACACAGCGTCTTGGATGGTCAGAGTTAGCCCTAGCATTGGAGTTGCAGATTATGAGGAACTAAAGTGTGTTGTTGGGGTGGCCTACAGGAGTGCGCATTGAATAGAGCACTAGTACTGCACTGCACCTGAGGCAAGTCCAGGGTGTGCTGAGCGCCGGCGCTGCGGATGGCATCAATCGCTTCATTCAACTGCCGGCAGAGCTGCTCATACTCAGATCCCTGCCAAGTGTGTGGTGAGGAGGAAGCAATCCATTCATTCTTGTTGCTGAGCATCAAGGCTCGAAGGCTTTGCAAGCATGTTAGCGATGCAAGCATTATTTGATTCCACTTACTTTGAAGAGCTGGCTTGCAGCACGCGCTTCCTGACGCTTTTTCTCAGCTGCCTGGTGCTCAGCTGCAGCAAGCCTTCTCTGCTCTTCATCCACTGCAGCCTGGCGGATGCGCTCTGCTTCTGCTTCTGCTGCCCGTTGCTGCTGCAGCTGCTGCTGCTGCAAGAGCCTTCCAGCTTCAAGCGGATTTCCCTGAAGTGTTCAAAGCATGCTCAGATGGAGTGAAATTGCTGGTAGACTAGCCGGTCAACCTTCCCATCGTACATATCCCCATAACAGCAGAGCTTTTAATGAGGCATTGAAGCTGTGTGTCCAACAATATCCCTCAAACCACCAATGAGGGACACAAGCTCAAGGGTATCAAGCTCAATAGTGTCCTCACCTGAGAAACCCCTTGCTTCTTCTTGGACTTGGACCCCACTGAGTACCATGGCATGTTTTTTATTTCTTTCTAAACAGTGCGGTATTGCTGAGCTCCCTGAAATCTTCGGCCTATATCTGAATTACACTGCGACCACTGATGGCCTGGTTATCGTGTAATCATGTTATCATAAAACTTTGAATCAATTGATAAAAAATTTATACCCTGGAACCTATCCTTCTTCCGCTTCCCTATTTCAGCCAATCGGCCCTTTCTGCTGTGAGTTACATGCTTATTTGTACCCTTGTCCTTTTGCATCCTCTCTGCAGCTGGGTTCACAAACTTAGGTATGTGCTTGCATTCAGCGCACTCATCTAGAACTTACCTTTCTTTTCGACAGTCTGCCCCTTGCAGAACAGCACTTGGAACTGAGACGCACCTCATTAATCCTTGAACTTCAGCCCAGTGGCGCTAGCAAGCACTGCGCTCCAAACACACAGCTAGTAGCTTCTGCGGCAGGTAGGCAAGCATTCTCAGTGCTTAACTGATGCCCGTAAACCAACAGCCTCCAGAAGCCTCTATTCAAGCAGTTTCTCTCAACATTGCTTGGACATGCGAGAGCCCTGAACTTGCAGCCTGTCGTGGCGCAGAAGCTTCCTGTTCCAGAGTGTTCAACAGTGTTTTATATGTGAGAAGTGCTACTGTGCACCAAACAGGACCGGCTCTGGCCCTCACTACCAGGCTGCTAGTGCTGCCATAGCGTAGAGCTTATCTCTAGGCAATTCAGCAAGCGCTTTTGGGGTCTGAGGCGTACCCTTTTTCTGGGCATGTGTAAGTGGAATTGGGACCCAACCCCTTTTAACGTCCCTTATGCATACTACCGCTTTTTCGATAAAAAGTTGCCGGCTGGCACCAGGTGTAAAGCTATGAGCTATTTGGAACTTTCGCTGAACCTGCAGACGAGCCACCATGGACCCCTACTTCTTATCACGGAAACCAATGTCTGAGCTGAAGACCATGCCCTTTGACAGCCTCTACAATGGAGTGCAGCAGCAGGCCCAGATACCGCAGCATCTCCTGCAAGATCTTTGTATGGCCATTCCCCAGCTGGCAGATGGAGCCTACCAGCAAGGGGCATCTAAGACCCCAGCCTTGCCTCAGCCCTCCTCAACTACTAAGAAGTTGCGGTCTGCAAAGGTAAGCTGATGCACACACGTGCTCACACACACACGCACACACATACATACATACACACCATGTCCATTGAAAGCGCAATGCCTTTGTTACAAGCTGTTAGGCGTAATATGGACTTAGATTTACCCACATCAACCGTTTTGGCGATGGCGCAGCGTGTTGTGGCCCCTTTGGGAAGCAACACCCTTTCCAGCTCATAAAAGTATACTGATACCTCCATGAGCTGCTTGTTTCATGTCCTGCCTTCCAACGTGGCCTTGAAGCTCATCTGACTTCCTTCTTATACGCCTGCTGTCTTTAATGTGTGCTCACCTTCAGAGCCTGCCGTACTCTGCCCATGACGCGGAGCCTCGTAACAAGAACACAGGTAGCCCTATGGACACCATGCCTCATGATGCCCCACTGGTGAGTATGATGGGAGCTGATGCTACGTTAGTATCTGCATGCAAGCATGAATTGCTTGCACCAGTGCAGTGATGCAAAACTGTAGAGTTCCACAAGTTACAACATTCTAATATGCACAAGCCAGTTTCTGTCGTGTAGAATGTAACTTCGCTCTCTGCTCTCTTGCCTAAACAAGCTGCTTTCTATTATGCTATGCAGGATGCAACGCTGAAACGGCCCCAGCTTGCATAATCCCGCGCAAAAGCCTGGTGCTTCTAATCACCCTGCGCTGCCTCAGCTGAGCTTTGCATTGTGACGCATAGAAAAGCCAAGAAGCATAACACCTCTCTGCTTGCACCTAGTGGTTGTGATAATTGTGCGTAGCTGAATGGATCTGTTTTAGTCAGCTTTACTGCTGCTTCTAATGTGTACTATATCTTGCTTGTTAATCTTCATCTTGTGCATAGCGATCATGCGCAAAGTCCTGTTATGTTAGTAGAACCTGTTTGTGGTTGTTGCCGTTAAATTGGGTATCACCAAGCGCTACCATTAGCCTGACTAAGTCTTGTTCTTTCTGGCAAAAAATGACGTTGTGCTTTTGATGTTGAGCTGCTCCTTCTTGAACTACGTGCGTGACTGTTGCGATTTCAAATGCTTAGCCTTATACCTCCTCAAGTTGTTAATTCGTCTTGTTGGTAGGGACAAAATGTTTGTATTGCACCATGCCTTCAGATGGACCTCCCTCTTATGATGGCTGATGCTTAATCCTAGGATAAGGTCTGCTATATTGTCAACCTGCTCCGGTGGACTTCCTAACTTTGTTTCAAAGTTGTTGGACAGTCTTTTTTCAGTGAGTGATTCATGCACTCTGCCTTGATTTGTGTTCCCTGTCGTGATGTAGTCAAGTACGCTGACCAAGCCCCACACATTTGAGAACCAATGCTGAAGCGGTTGAGCTGGTTGAAGTCTGCACAATCATAAATAACCCTGGCTGGATTACGTTGACCACGGACATGATTGAAAGTATAATACAATGATGCCTTGCGGTCAAATAAGATGTCTAAAACTTCAAGCATATCAATGTTTTTATGCGCATAAAAGTGCATGCATCATGTGACGAGAGATACTCAAGTATTTCTATATACCGGCTGGAATGTTAAGGATCTCAGTCGATGGCATGCAAGCCGACCTGCTCGTTCGTCACCACCTATAGTAGTAGAGATAGCATTTGCGATCAATTCAGGCTGTCATGTACCGTTTGGTACGGTACCCAAAACTCTACCCAATTCTGTAAGTCTCCTTGCCTTTTGTTTGGCTTTTGATCTTTGGTTGCAGGCGTCTTCTGCTTCAGCTGAGCTGCCCTTGCAGGCAGGTACAGCTACGTAATTTTAACCTACCCAGCTCTCATTTGCCCGTAGTAAATCTGCATGCTGCATGATCCTCATATACACATGTCCTTGCCCTGGAGACGCCAGCAGCCACTTTTTTTGCGCTCTACTTTACCTGTAGTAAAAGTGGTAGCATGCTGTTGAGGTCACCTTTTGTAATCAATCAGTCACCGTCAGAAAGACTACACGGCAGTTAGCGCTAGTAGCAAAAGTGTTGCCAATTTGGAGTTGAACTTGGTGTTGCCAACTTGTTCACAGAAGTTCATAAATATACTGTAATAGCAACTATGTATTGCTTGTCCTCGAAGCCTCAGGTAGGCTACCAGGCCAAGATCAAGCTTCAGTATAGTGTTTACACGATCATCGCAATATGATATTGCAGGGCCCAGCTGAAGTAAATTTCAATTTGATGTTACACGAGATAGTTCAGGGCCCAGCCAAAGTAGCAACTTTTGTTACAGATCAATCAGCTGGCACGGGGCGAAGGAAGAGCTGAACAGACAGCAAATGCTCAAACCAAAGCAAAGGGCACGAGAAAGACATATGCTGCTGGACAGCTACTAGTGGACCTCAACGAAGGAAAGACAAGGAGTCCTTGAGACAAGTACGAGAAACAAGAACAGCTGAATTTCACTCCTGCAGCTAAAAAGCACCAGAAAGCAAGAAGAAAAGGGGAGTGCTAAGGAAAGCAAGAGGGTCAGGGGGCATTTTAAGTATAAATGGCAAATCATATGGTATTATAGTGTGAGGCTATTGTAAACCGGCCCCTTTAAGAGGATCTTTAACACATTATTTGCGGCCTTATTTTAGGCGCAGTTGAGCATGGGTAGAAGATGCAAGGTCGACAAATAGATTAATACCTAGCAATCACAGTCATAGCACGAGTCCGAGTGCTATATTCGAATACCGCTATTAAATCTCATAACCAGCTTCCCTGAGGGGTTCAGCAATGGCTGTGATGGCCTCAGCGTAGGCCGCAGCACGAGATCCAGCATTGGTTGAGGCTGACGTCTTGCAAGAAAAGATGGCACTCCCAGCAACCAGGACGTTGGCTCCAGCCTTGACAGCAAGGCCAGATGTTGCACTGGTGATGCCGCCATCAACCTGAAGGTTGCAAGCAGCCACATGCATGCATGTTACAGGAGCTGCAGCCAGCCTGCGTGGTCTGTGCTTCAGCAATATGTTTAAACACAATGTTGAAAAGGCATGGTGAACGGCACTGTTTTTCGGACTGCATGAGCATGTTATGTTCGCATTATATGCACATACTGCTCCCATGACTCGTCAAGTGAGCTGGTAAGCCTCACAAAACACATTGAGGACGCATTGAATTGGACAATTAGAGGGTAGATGCCTCTTAGATCTTGCTGCCACTGGACAATGGACAAGTGCTATACCCATCGGACAGCCGAATATTTATTCATCAACATTGAGAGGCAGAGGTGGCTATTAAAGGATGCCAACCTTGACATGGCATATTGGACTTTCAGGCTGTTAGAATCCTTCTTTGCAATGAGGGCGTGCCAACCTTGTCCTTTTGCTGGTTGTACTTCATTGACAAGGCACACAGGTGACATTCAGCTTTTCGGCCAACAGCAAGAAGCACTCAGGTAGGCATCAGCAAGCACAATGCAGTTGCAGGTCAGATGCTCATTCCCCTGACTGGTCCCAACTGCCCTGAAACCAGCCACCCAAGCAGCACACAACATACACAGCCCAGCCTGATGAAGAGCGCGTCGTTGGTTAGGGACTGGTTGCTTCATTCCATTGCAAGCATGCCAAAGTCAACTGCATATCCTACAACCTTCTGCTGTACGCACCTGGACATCTATCCTGTGTTTGCTTCTGGTGACAGCTGCCCTGAGTGCCGCCACCTTGGGCAGCACACCCTCCATGAACGACTGCCCCCCCCAACCTGGTTTCACCGTCATTGCGAGGACCTGAGGGGCGCAAGGCGAGGAATGCACATGGCAATGTCTGCCGTAGCGCATGCACTTCACAGATCCATGCGCAAGGACTGCAGGACGCCTTGTTCACATGGGTAGTACAGGAGCACCTGGGTTGGAAGGGGCTTGTGATGTTTGCAACTAGTACACACTGGAACGGCGCTTTATAGAGCGGCTGTACAGTCTGAGCCAGTGAAAAGGTGGGCTCAGTGGCTGATTTGTGCCGATGAAGTACAACAAACTGCGCACTGTCATGGCGCAGTTGGGCTCAACTGCTAACTTATGCACACACCACTGAACTAACTACTGTAACAGGTAGCAGATTTGAACCTTGATGGCGGAGCTTTGCACACTGCGTCTCTTAGCCCTAAAGATACAGATGGGTTCTATGCAACCATGTACATATTGCGGGGACGTTCATCCTTCTAGTCACAAATCAGCAAGAACTTTGACATGGACACAATCTTTCAGAAGTGCAATTGGCACAGTAGGCAAACCCAATCCCTTTCTTCCGTACATGCACAGTTACTAGTTTACCTCTTGTTACTACCTGCATGTAGGCTGCAACCTTAGTCACTTGGCAAGCAGCCCAGTCGCAGCCACTTTATGTTGTATTGGTTCAATGACCCCTTAGACTTTCAGGCAACGGGTAATGTACAAAAGCACACAATGGAGGCCAAACTGTCCAACAAGATTGCACTAAACCAAGTGTCCCACAACCTCTCTGTGAATTTAGTGAAGCATCTTATAAGGGTACATCTCTGCTTAGGGCAACAGAAGCAGAAGGAAGCAAGGGAGGGCGCTCGCCTCCGTCCCATCACATACCAAGTCAACAGCTCCCTCCTCCAGCAATGGCAACACGCAATCAGCTGGAGTCTCTGGACTGAGCGCTATGCCAACTCGCCTGCCCAGCAACCGAATGAAAGCTGCCAGCGCCCGTGCGCCAACTAGCTGCTCCTGCTGACCTGCAAGGCACACACAGGACATACAGCCACCAGCTTCTGCAAAGAAGACTCGGAATATCTCACATACAGCTTTTAGGTAGGTAGCTCTTGGCAGCATGTGCGTACGGAGCAAGACGTATCTGAGTATTTCTGACCATGGAATGTGTGTTCATTCATAATAAGCAGGGATCACATTGCCAACTCTTGGACCATCTTCCAACCTGTTTCAGCGCCACTGCTGAACTTTCACAACGTACAGCATGCTCAACAGTTGAGCGTACAGCTTGTTTGTATGGTTTATTACGTTATACAGGGCGGCGACTTTGGGTATACACTACACTGTTGCTTCCAGGTGACCACCTAGACGTAACCTAGATGCAGCAAGTTGACATGCAGAGGTGGCTTGAGGAAAGGCTTCAGTGAAAGATTGGCAAGTGTATTGGCTTGTGCAAAAGCGTGTTTAATCAGAATTGTGCCGCCGAACGGCAACTGCTACGGAGGAAAAAACACTTGACACAATGCATTGTCAGTTCTCTTCAACCAATCAAGCCCAGGGCTAACCAAGCCAACACATATTAGTAGTGCGCACGCTCAGCCCCGCAACAAGAGATCGACAACTCGAGAGAAAGCAAGCAGTCAGCTCGGGCATCACCAAAGCAGCACCTGGCATTGATGCACCACGCCCATGCTGTGACTTTTGGCCAGCTTGCAGGCCCTGTAACGTCAGCCCTTGCAGTCCAGGTGCTTCGATATGAAAGGTGAGTGCAGAGGCACCAGCAGACACAACTTGCTGCACATACTGTGAAGGGTCCTGCAAGCAGACAGGGACATGGGTGCGGGACAGAGATGATGCCGGAAGGGAAGTGCATGCAGAGATGTAGTACTTTGCACACAAGCTAGGGAGGTGCTTGCTGAGTTTGCTATTGCTCACAGCACGCACATGACACTATATCCTACGTTGTGCTTTGTGAGTGTCAAAGTCCACATGCATTGACATACAACACAGCTGGCTGTGCTGCAGGGGACCAATGATGCGCCTCCTAGGCCCCAACTCCATACATCCCACTTTTGATTTACTCACACACACACACACACACACACACACACACACACACACACACACACACACACACA
>QAXF01001580.1:7088-17093 GCA_004335645.1 Dunaliella sp. WIN1
GTGTATGTGTGTGTGTGTGTGTGTGTGTGTGTGTGTGTGTGTGTGTGTGCGCGTGCGCATGCCCATGCATGTCCCTATCACTCCGAGCAGCACAGGAGTTCTGTGCTTTGTTTCATGGCTTATTGGCTCGTTTTTCTGGGATCATGTAAAAGTATTTGAGCTGCTCTGGCTCATGAAGCATGCTACACCGTCTGTGAAGGGTGTAAGACAAACAAAACACCCTGTGTCCATGGCATGTACTGAAACTAATTGTCTGCCAAAGCGCTGCCAGCTTTGCAGCTGGCAAAGAAGATCCAAAAGCATGCAAGCACGCTGTGCAAGCATGTTGCGCTGGCTAGGAATACTCAAATTCACGAAAGGAACATGACAGAAAGGTACTCAGAGCAGCAGCACTGACTGCATTGCACCAAGTGCAAGTGACACAGTGTGTCACAGCAATTAAGGCGATCAGAAAAAAATACAGCAATCTTCAAAGCACAATGCGTCAAGTTGGTGGCGTGCATCAGATCTTCATCTTGTAGTGCAAGTGTGTGTTTGTGGGGGGGGGCATATGGGTGTGGGTGTGTAAAGACGCAGCACCAGTCTTCCAGTGTCTGTTTGTTTCTTTCACACCAGGTCCGTGCAGCAAATTAAGAAGCGTCGGGAATAGAACAGGTGCATAACGAAGATATTGGATACTGCAGATCGTGTAAGATAAGGATATTAATCGACAACACTGCTCATATTACATATAAAAACTACGTATAAATATCAATTATCAGTACTGAAGAGTGTCGATCAAAATAGAAGACAAAGTAGAAGAAGAAGAGAGGGAACCACGCCACCAGTGCTTTTTAAAACCATCCATGCTCATGCCCTATGGCTCTGACGTACGTGTGCATACAGCATGCTTTGAGTGGCTGCCATCAAAGTCCAGTCATCTTCCTCCCCTCTCTTTCTTTCGCAGAGTTCGCACGATCTTCATTGCTGTTGGCATAGACGTGGCAATCTGTCTTGTGTGCCTGACCGCCTTCAGTCTGCTCAGGTGAGGATGAGCTCGTCTCTGCGCACGCCCACAGGGACAAAGAGCAGTGGGACCGTGCCAAGCGGCTACCAGAAGTGCACGTACCCAGTAATTACCTGAAATGATATGCCCCAGACTCCAGTGGCTGCCAATAAGAACTTTTAAGCCCATGGTGCAGCGCATGATCTGCGTGCCTTGCCTGCAGGCTGCGTGGATGGACGGCAAAGTTTTATCAGCCAAACAGGCGAGTCTCTTAGGTTTCATTGGAGGAGGGACCTGATCTTTCAAGGAACTTGTTGTTCCTTTGCAAAGGACTCCTGCCTTCAACCTGCATTCCAAAAGAGCAGTGCATTTAATGTGCCGGCGCCTCAATGTACCGCATCCTAGACCAATCACACACTGCTCATTAAAACAAATTGTCGCATGCAGTACATAACAACTTAGTATCCCTCTGACGGCAATGCATGAAGACAGGAAGAGGCCAAGTCTTTTCCACACAAGCGCCTTGTGCAAGCAGGCTACGGATTTCTAGGAGAAACAATCTGTAAGACTTAAGAGTTGGAGTTTCTGATGCAGTGGAGTAAGGTGATGCGCAAAGGTGCTGTAGACTGTTGCTAATGGGGTCCACGCAGTTGTCACTGTGCACTTCTGCAGGTTCAGGCCCCGTTGCCATGGCCGCAAGCAGCTACTGCAAGCTCAGCATGCTCCAGCTTGGCAGGTGAGAGGAGCAATGTGCTGTTGCCTGCAATCACCCTCATTCACTCACGCCCAGCCAGCTTGATGGCTGGGCCTTTGAACTATAGTGCGTATTGACATCAAATTGAATAAGAGTTACCAGCAGCCACTTGTTAGGCTAGAGCACACAGGAAGGGCAGAGATCACTACATTAACCTGCAGAGCCTTGCAGTCGTGTTTATTCACGCTCCATTGTTTCTATGGGTGCCTGCACTTACTCCAAGCTGAGGAATCTCAGGCTAATGACACACCTGCAACAGTTTCTTGAATGCAAGGCAGCCGCTACTCTTTTATAAAGTGCGTGAGCTTCAATGGGCCATGGCCGTTGCATGCTGAGATGTCCAAGGCTTGACCAGGACTCTGCTCACTACATACCGCTGTGCAGAACCATCGACATGAAAAGCCTAGGCCCAAGCCTCTCTCACGGACTCCTTTCATGTGGCTTGTGCCCTTGCTGCGAGTACTTCCCGAACAAGAGGTGGGGGTGTTACCCTTCTTAAAACTCCCTCATGCACACTTCAGCTGCAGCTGCTCTTGTACGGTAAGCCCTGTCTTTCATCATCTCTGCATACGTTACAGTACTTGATCTAGCTAACATCGCTTCACGTGACCTACATTTAAGCCTTCATGCACGCATTTGCCTTGTGTCCACTCATGTCACACATTTATGTAATGCTTGACAGGCCTCCTGAGCATCTCGCTGAGATCGTGGCAAGTCACCAGGCACCATCGTTTACCAGGGACAGGCTGCTCACAATGTTCTGTTATACCACTGGCTTGTCCAATCCACATACGCATGCTCCAGCAGGTCCTGAGGCACTGTGGCCTTGATGCTTGGGGCATTGGCTTGTCCACTCTACATACGCATGCTCCAGCAGGTCCTGAGATGCTGTGGCCTTGATGCTTGGGGCACTGGCTTGTCCAATCCACATACACATGCTCCAGCAGGTCCTGAGATGCTGTGGCCTTGATGCTTGGGGCACTGGCTTGTCCAATCCACATACACATGCTCTTGCAGGTCCTGAGATGCTGTGGCCTTGATGTGGTGGTGTACCTCCGGCTGCTGAGGCTTGGTGGGTCAAACTGTTGTGCTTCAGCCCTCTGTGCTTTACTTGTTGTGCCACGCCTTGTTGCGCAGCTGAGATGCAACTAGAAAGCACCGTGTTATGAAACTGACTGTTGAAGGTATATGCTGATCAAGCATGCTCTAGCTCAGTACACAGCTTCTTATTCGTTTTTTATTCAACTTTTCAAGACGTATGCTGTTTATGGTCACAGAATGCACTGCAACACCCACAGGGACAAGGCTGGCATTGCTGCTGAGCATTCTCTGCTGCGCTGTTGTGCTCCCGACCAACATCACGGTGAGCCTGACCCTGTACATCAGCCTCAACATTGATGATTCTTTCAATCAACATTGGCTTGAATGTGTATCCACATGGGTACAAAGTGTATGTCATTACAATATGGTTGCAAGCAGCATTGTGTCGTTGCTTGTATGATGCATGATGATGCTTGATCTTGGTAACTTGGGCACAGGTGGATACATGCATATGCCCAGTGAGTGCCTGTGTGAGCACAAGCACCATTTCTGTACATAAATTTTGTGCTTGTTCTCATGCACCTGGCAGGGCGGGTACATTGAGGATCTGATCATGGAGGACACTGAGAAACCAGTGAGAGCAGATGCTTTGATAGGGAGGGGAAATATGTAGGCAGTGACTCTTCTTATTTCAATGAAACAGAGGCACAAGAAGAAATTTTGAGGTGTACTTAGTTACTTCCAAGCTTGATGGTGAGATGGAGATATGAAAGATTGTACAATAGGAAGCAAAATGACTCAAGGCACTTGGATATAAGAAGAAACTGTCTTGTACAGCTTAGAATGAAGGCTGCAGACACCTATTGATAGCAGATTATACCATATTGCATGTAGCAGCATCTACACTCGAGGCATTTTGTTACAAATGTTTTGTATCATGTGCTTTGTATGCTTTGCATGCCCACAATATGATCACATGCTGAGCATACGCATCTTACGCGTATGCATGCTTTTTGAAACAATTACTATGAAAGACCTGCATCTGATATGAATGTTATAACAGCTTATGCCTACATGACACAGTTCGTGGACACATAGCTGATATATGGCTGTGCTGAGCCGCTTAAAGCTGGATACTATGGTGCATTCTCTACTCATAGGGCCTATATTTTCTACTTATAAGCCAGATCTGACCTGGTATGATAACACGGGGTCTGTGTCACTTGTTGCAGACAATAGTCATAGGGCCAGGGCCAATTGGGCAGCCCATCAGCAACGTGACACAGGTTGAAGGAGATGTGGCAGTGCCCACGGGCCAAAGAGCAGCCTACTTTTACACAGACTTTGATCGGGTATCCATGGTAAGTGCCTGGACTTTAAGCACAGGGTGTAAATCCTTCTCCTTTATGAACATCCAGCATATGGGCAAGCGTTGAGTGTGCTTGATTTGGAGGACATACTTTATCAGTGTGTACATCGTGCTCTACAATATATGTGTAATTTATCAGTGGGTACATCGTGCTCTACAATATGTGTACCTTACCATTAGAACCTTCAAGTATGACTGAAGCATTAGGCCGATGGCCCTTTCTTAAACCCATGTTAGAGGTTTGGATACAATGGGATACGTTACATCAAGATGCGTTACATCGGGATGCATTACATCGGGATGCGTTACATTGGGGTGCGTTACATCGGGATGCGTTACATCGGGATGCGTTACATCGGGATGCGTTACATCGGGATGCGTCACATCAGGATGCGTCACATCGGGATACGTCACATCGGGATGCGTTACATCGGGATACGTTACATCGGGATACGTTACATCGGGAGACGTTACATTGGGATGCGTTACATCGGGATGCGTTTCATCGGGATACGTTACTTGATGTCAATGCCTCTGTGCTTCATGAGCGTGTTGAGCAGTACCAGCTCGTCTCGAGACATGGTGATTTCAGCATGCACTGACCTGTGCTGTTGACGTCTAGGCTGGGCTCTCTGCAGTGCTTGACTCGGCAGATGAGTTGCCCTGATGAAAGGCAATCTATCGTTTGCAAGTATAATTAGCCTTGTGCACCTCTTTGCTGATTGCCAATGTGCCTGACACGCCAGCATCATTCTATAATTAGGATGAGCTGATGTTATTCAAGCAAAGTAAATTCAAGCCTGAATGACATGGCCGTTTTTTAACATGATTCAGGCATGCAACACAGTCATGCACTGTGCAGTGACTAATTAGTGTTCACAAGCAGACGTCACTACACGCGGCTTGCTCTCCTTACAGAGCAACATTGCCCCTGGGTCATCAAGGCTCTGGGTCCACTTGGTCTGCATGTATATCATCACAGCGTTCACGCTCTTGGTGGGTGTGACTACTAAGGTTGTGCCCTTAATAACCTATTAGACTGGGGCGCTGTATCACTGACATCATGCACAACCAGAAGCATGCAGATAGCCAACCTTATCTGTGTCATGTACTTAACATCCTTGTGCTTGTGCGCGCAAGCAATGTAGATTATCGTACTGTTTGAGGTCTCAAACACTGTCTTTGGCCACTTAAGCCCAAATCAGGGAAGCTTGCACTCTTGCATGCCTTGTCTCACTGCCATAAGTGCCTTAAGATTTTGAAGCCTTAGATCTCTTGGAAGGGCTCACAGCTTAAATTGTGCCGCTGAACATTGCGTCTACTGAGCACACACCCTCACACTTCTGCGCACGCAGCTTCTTTGGCGTGAAACAAGGTCCGTTGCCAGTCTGCGCATTGCCCACACTGCTAGAATGCTAGGAGATGTGTCCAACCCTCCCACCATGTCTGAGGGTTCATTGGGAGCTGAGCTCACCGAGCCTGTGTCAACACAGCCCATGATGCAGCCCCACTGGGGCATCAGCATCAAGCGCAGCAGCAGCAGCAGCAGCAGCAGTAGCAGCAGCAGCTCAGACGAGTTCCTAAGTCCGTCAGCTGTGGAAAGTGACGAGCCTTCACAGCCAGAACCTTCAAACCTGTTGCAGCCTTGCAGCCGGCAGCCTCCTTCACAACAGCTGAGTCCAGCACTGCCGCTGCCACCATTACCTCCCTCACCTCCTGATGCTCTGCCTCTGCCTCCTATGTATCCTGCACCAGCAGCTGCTGATTACGTGTCAAGACAGATTAGGCAGAAACCAGCTGCAGCAACGTCCAGCTTTGGGCCAGCGGTTGTGACCAGGACGGTACGTGCTAATGTGTGTGTGTGTGTGTGTGTGTGTGTGTGTGTGTGTGTCCGTGCATGCTTGCTTGCATATGGGGGCAATTCCACGTTGACAACAACCTTGACAGTAAACTGCGTTGATTCTTTGCACAAGTTCTTATTAAGAGCTTGATGTCAAGGACTTCTTAATTTACTTGTGTCAATCTTTCCATCAAGGTCAGGGATGTCTGTTAGTCCAACAAGCCAGTTTACTTGTCTGAGTAAAAATTGTGGGCCAGCGTCTTGCTTGCAATGAAGTGCCCTAAGATCTTCAACCTAGTCACTCGTGTTTGACCGTCCTGCGCTGACACTCTTGCTTGCATCACTCACTAGCCCAAGCAATATATGGCTTGCCAAGGGCTTATGAGCATGAATGCTTGAGGGAGGCTGTCATTGCTTTGCCAAGCAACCTGTCGTCCTGGCAAAGAGTTGTCTGCGCGTCACATTGTGTGCAAATTACTGCAGAGTTTGCTACCTTGTGCAGATGCCTCTCTGTGGCCAATCATCTTAGCAAGCAAGCCATGATCCCAACTTCAGTAGCCCGTGCACATATTGTTCTTTTGAAAAGGTAAAAGCCGCATAGCACAAGCATGTACACGCATGAAAACCACGAACAAAAAATATGCTTCACTGAAAAGCTTTTGCCAGCAGCAGCTTTTGAATTTGTGCATCATTTGTGCGCGTGTGGGCTTAGGCTCTGTACATTCCAGGCATGTAACATGGCGCCATTTGTGTAATCACAGGCAATGAAAAATAGAAACTTCCACGTATGAACACAGGTAGTTATCACAGACATACCAGGCACCTCTGTTGGCACGCTAATCCCAGCCATCCATGACCTTATGTGGGGGGCCACACCTCTGCGGATCTTGCCTAGGTAGGCATTGGTGCCCGCCGTGTTCACTTAGCTTTGTTCAACTGCCAAGAGCCAATCTCTGCCAAGGTCGCCAGGTTAAATAGTGTACCTTCAGAAAGTTCTACAAGCTATGTGGCATGCTTGGAAATCATAGAGGGTTAAGAGAAAGCAACCCCAATGTGCCTGTGTTCATCTATCACTGAACCTGAAGATTGCCTAAGGGATTCTGCATGGGCATTGGTCAAAACCTGGCTGCCACATAAATACAACAGCACGCGTGCACACATGCGCGCGCGCAGCACCCGCTGTGTAAGCCACTTTTGAAGGCCTGAAATCACCCTCAGCTGCAGTCATTAAAGTTCAGCACTGCCATGCTATGTATGTCACATCTTCTCGTCATGTTGTACAGGTCGTGGCGCATGGCGTTGGACGCGCGGCTGCGGCAAGTTGTTGATGTGGCGCTGCTGGGTGTTGGGGCAGCAGCTGCACAAGCAGCTCAAACCTGGTACGCTCTGCTTCTGGGGTTTGGGGTACTGACTGTGAGGTTTAGATCCAGTCTGAGTAAGCAAGAAAGGAAGGAAGTCATGTTGGATTGTGACACTTGCACATGAGGCCTACAGCAACAACAGCAGCTGAAGCTCACTTGAGGCCTGGTGTGTGCCTTTTTCTGAAGAGGTTAATAGGCGTACAAACCTTCCAGAAGCTAATGAACACTAGAGGCAGCCTTGGAGTGAGGGGAAGGTGCATTTGTGACTTGAAGGCAGGTGAATAGTTAGATTTATGGGTAAGCTGTAATTGTGTTCTGCATAATGGCCACTGCCTAAAGAATGGCTATTCATTGAGCCTTCTTGTAAGTCTAATGTGCTGCTGTAACAGTTGTTGTTGCCAGCAGCACAAGATACTTAGGTCATTGTCTGTTTGATGAAATAAATTACGCACAAACAGAAACAGAACAACACAAAGATGCATGGGCAATGACATTTACAAGATATTCTTGTAGGTGCTTTGCATGTTATTCCCAAAGCATGTCAAGTAGTGTAGGTCGTTCTACAGAGAAACAGTTTTTGTCATCAGCACATGTATACGTCTCTAGCAATGGAGTACACTATCATTAGACTTATTGTATGGTAGAAAACATAGGTTCCAGTATGAAGTTTGGATTTGATGTTGTTACACAAAATAGCTAAAAGGTCCAGCTGAAGTAGCAACTTTGTCACGGACCAACAAAGCTTGCAAGGGCCAATTAATAGCCAAAAAGGCATATTTAAAGGCACCTACAACAATCTGCACTGCCGATGGTGCAGTCAGATTTAGGTAGCATAGCTGTTCTTAGAGCATAGCTGTGCTTGACATCAAGGGCAACTCAATTGAAGCAAGGAAGTCTGGCGCTGGTACATTATGTACCAGCACTACTGGCAGTAGACTTTAGGCTTATACCCAGGCATCCCCATGCAGCCTGCCACTGGATTTATGGTGCTATGCTGGATTGAGCAACGAGTTTTCTGAGGGCTAGTCGTGGTGCAGGTTGCTTAATAGAGCCACTATGATTTGGATGTAGCAGCTGGCCTTCAGCAGCAGATGTCATTGGCTGGCTGGCACATTTTCCAGGCGTCTCTTTGTACAAGGAAGCTGCAGGAGGTGGGCATGAGGATCTACACTGGGCATTGAGTGCTGCTCAACTCAGTACCATGAGGTCATCTGCTTCAGCTCAGCTGCCCTTTAGGCAGACACATTTATGTAACCATAGCACCATTATGCTCTAGTTTTTGCACTGTCACTATGTGAGCAGTGCCTTCTTTCTGCAAACACATGATCTGATGCCAAGCCTCGTGATCTGATGTTGCAAGGTACATTATAGATTCATTCAAAGGGTCCTGTGATAAGCCATGTTGAAATAATGCTGGCGCACCAATGCTGCACAAGCAAACGTATGGCTTCCATGCAGGCTCATATGGAATCACCCATTACAGTGTGGATGACTGCAGGATTGTGACGATGAGCACCGCAAGCACAATCTCCGTAAGCAACACACTATTGTTGGCTGCAGGATTATGGATGCAAGCAACACAAGCACACCTACCGCAAGGGTAACATTGTAAATGACTGCAGGACCATGAATGGCAAGCACCACAAGCATAACCGCCGCGTGCATGGAGGACGGCCTGTAGAGTCTGCAAATGCTGCTAGTGATGTGCCCACCAACCAACTGGGCAGCAAACCTGAGAGTGCAGCTTATGGAATACACACTGGATGTGGGCACCAGCCAGGGCATCAGACGCAGCAGCAGCAGCAGCAGCAGCAGCAGCCTGGCCTATCTTCAACTTTGGCACTGTGTCCTGACGGGCTTGTTACCGTAGAATCAGATGCCAGGCAAGATGCAGAAGCCAGGCGGGGGATGGTGGTGGGGAATGGTGGCAGCAAGTCAAAGGTACAAGTCCATGAGTGCAGGGAGTCTGAGGAGGGCTCCCCCATTGTCGGGAACGTTGGTGGCAGCAGCAATCCAGAGGGACAAGGCAGTGAGCGCAGGGAGTCCGGGGAGAGACATTTTATGGTAGGGAATGGTGGCGGCAGCAGCAGCAGCTCAGAGGGAGAAGGCAATGAGTGCAGGGAGTCCAAAGAGGGCCCCTCCATGGTTGGAAATGGTGGTGGCAGCAGCAGCAACTCAGAGGGACAGGGCGGGGGGCGCAGGGCGGCAGAAGGACAAGGTGTTGATGGTCAGGTGGGGAGGGATTTTAGCAGAGAGGTGGATAGCACTGTTAGCAGAAAGGAGATTAGCGGGGCTGGGGACTCTGGTCAAGGTGTGGTGTGCACCTCCCTAGCAGCAGGGCGCAGGTCTCCTCACACACAGCAGCGCCTCAGCAGCTGGGCACGGGCAACAGCAGGCATACACCGAACTGGCTCATATCCTGTGAGTCATGGGGTGTGTCTGCTTTGTTACACCAGAGCAACGACGAACATCCATTCTTCCTTTGTGATCACTGGTTTTGCATGAGCAGGCTAGCAGTCGCATTTCTTGACAGAAGGCCTTACTCCTGTGATCCCCACCGTGTGAAATCAAAGGTTTAAGAGCGTGCTAGAGTTGATCATTAGCCTCAATAACTTTGACAGCCTTAGTAGACCTGTGTGCGCATGTATGTGCGCG
>QAXF01001585.1:21468-32578 GCA_004335645.1 Dunaliella sp. WIN1
ACACACACACACACACACACACACACACACACACGCGCACACACGCACACACACACACACACATGCACACAGCACACAGCACAGCACAGCACAGCACACAGCACACAGGCGCACGCGCATACACACACACACACACACACACACACACACATCCAACAGACTATGTGCGTTGGCTCATGCTTGGCTCACCAGGTGTGGTCTGCTCTGCGTAATGAGATGGTGGTGGCTCCTGCAGCATATGGCGTGGTTGGAGGGGAAGAGCTGCAAACCAAGCGAGCTCTTGCTGCCAGGTGAGATGTAAGGCAGTGGGATTCAAGGCAGTGTAAGGTGGAGTGTGCATATGGAGGTGCAAAAACCCTCTTGGGTCATCCCTTCATGCTGAAGCTTTTACTCGTTAACTTTGCAACTATCAGCACCTGCTGGAGGTATCTGGCAGCACCTAAGTCTATAGCAATGCTGTCATGAGTATGACTACCTTGAACCGCTAGACCTTATGCTGGCTGTGTGCCTGTTGCATAGTTCTCGCTTGCCCCATGTTTGGCCTGGCGTCTCTTGCAGCAGCAGCTCTTAATGTTGTCATTCATTGGCAGCCACAAGCAGTGTACTTAAGGATCTGACACATGCAGTGCTTGGAGTTGTCCAGGGAGAAGCATACCCAATCCACGTCGGCTCCTCACTAATCTGTGCATTTCCTTGAGCATCTCTCTATGGCTGAAGGCCTTTATGGCTGCAGGCCTTTTCTCTGGAAGGCTGTGGCTTGTCCCTGCGCACAACAGACCAGACGCCTCATGCGTGCAACACAAACGCTGCAGGGCTGCTGAGTGCCTGTCTCGCATCATGACCTACCTCCCCCCAGCAGCCACCACCTTCCAGCACCTGGCCACTCAAGATGCGTGTGTCCAAGACCTTGTGGCCCTCATACATGACGCCAGCAGCTACAGTGGAGGGGGCGCTGCGCAGAGGGGCAGTGACCCTGACCGCCCTGACCGCGTGGTGCTCTGCACGGCTGACCTGCTGGGTGCAGTAAGTGGCGTGTGCAGAAATGAATGGAATGCCTATGCAGTGCTTTGGTGGCTGCAAATGTGTTGAGTGGTGTATGCATGAGCAGCGGTTGGTGGCTGCAAGTGCTGTGTTTGGTGATTGCATGAGCATGTATTTGCGGCTGCAATTGTGTTGAGTGGCATGTGCATGAAGAATGCTTTGATGGTTGCGGGTGTGTTGAGTGGTGTGTGTGTGTGTGTGTGTGTGTGTGTGTGTGTGTGTGTGTGTGTGTGTGAGCTGCGGTTGGTGGCCGCAAGTGCAGTGGTTGGTGTGTACATACAGCAGACATTGGTGGTTGCAGGTGCGGTGAGTGGCGTGCCCATGAATGATGTTTGGCAGTTGTGAGTAATGTTTTGCTGTGCGCGTAACCATTGCCTTGGAGGTTGTGAATGCACTTATCGGTGTGAACCTGGACAGTGTATAATGGCTGGAATGTTCGCTGGGTCAGTAGTTGTTGCTGCAGGACAGAGAAAGGGCTGTAAGCTGCCATCACACTTAGGTATGAGCGGAAGCTTATAGGGCACTGATTTTGACTATGATGTTCTGTGCACAATTGTTTCTCATTGTGTAGTCAGAGCTTGGCACATCAGCCGGGGTTGCTAGGATCTAGGAGGATTACAGAGGTCAGTGCCCCTTACATCCTGCTTGAGTTGTGCTTTGCATGTAAGGCCTCTTTATGTGTAGTGATTACGCAGCGTGCAGTGTCCCAGGCAAAGGGAGTGCTGTAAGCTGGTGCCATGCTATGATTGTGCCTGCAAGTGGGTATGCAGGCGTGCAGGTGCGTGAGTGTGTCCTGCCTCCTCTTGCTGCATTCGCGCGGCCTTGCGTGAGTATGGCATCCGCAACACAATTGTAATGTCGCAGAAGACACAGCCTCATGGTCGATCATGCTGGTTGATTACTTGTATATGGCTGTCAGCGCTTATACCTTGCTTTTGTTTCCGTTCACAGGTGTGTGGTGGCAGCGTAGCAGCCTGCGAGCACGTCCTGTCCACCTTCATGCCTCGCATCCTGGCCATGCTGCCATCTTCTACTGCAGATCACTTGGCTCGTGCCACTCCATCACCTGCTCCCAGCTCTGCAGCGTTGTCAAGGGCCCGTGCATGGAGCAGCACAAAGGTGTGTGTCCTGTGCATGCATGCTGCCTGGAGCGTGTTGAAGGCTGTCCTACGCATGCAAGCTGCCAAGAGCGTGCTGAAGGCTGCTGTCAGCTCATCAAGGCAAAGTCCGTATCATACTTGTTCAAGGTGTTGACAGATCACTAACACACACTCAAAGCGTTGTTGCATGACTAGCCTGTATATGCTGATCAAGCTTGGCATGGGGCAATGCCTTGAAATGCATCATGCTTTAAAGTCCCATTCATTCAAAGGCAAGGCAGCCATGAACAGCAGAGGATTTTTCCTCTGCCATGCGCCCTGTATTGATAGTTTGATAGATCTTAAATTTGCAATGTAACAACTTCATTTGTGCATGCACGAGCACAACAACACTTAAGGCGCGCATTGCAAGGATTACATCTGATGTGTACAAAAAGACAACGCAGCTATGCACCCTGCATCATGTCACTGTTCATTAGTCCTCTTAAAGCCAAGGCACATGCTGTGGATATAAAAGCCAGGTATGCCCTCTGGTACGACCCTGGACCGTGCAAGGTTGCCAAACTTCAATCATCTCTACAGGCAGCGTACTGAGTGGGTTGGCAACCTAGGTGTGCATGCTTGACAGTGCAGCTAACCTTGTAGGACACATGCAGCAACCCATTATGGCAACACTAGCTTTGGCGGCGGACACGTTGCACAAACTGTGCAAGTTCTGTCATGCTTGGCTGCCGTACGGGGCACATTGCCTGTGCTTCAAATCTCGTAGGACAAGCAGTTTTTGTGCGGCAACAATAGTGTCCGCAGCTGACATGTGTGTGTGGCATGTGTGTGTGAAACGACTGTGCAGGTCCTGTATTGCTTGGCTGTCGTACGGGGTACAGTACGTGGAATGACCAACGCTCTCAAAGGAAGCAAGCTACAATGCAGCGCAGCAGGCGCAGATGCAGCCTCCGTCTCAGCCATCCCTGAGTACAGCAGCAGCACGCTCGAGCAGCAGCAGCAGCAGCAGCAGCAGCACACACTGTGCTCTGCGTACGTGGCAGCTTTGATTCAGGGTTGTTTGAGCACTGTCGTTGGTGCGCTGGCTGAAGCGCTCCAAGCCGTTGGACCTTTATGCCTAGGTAAGGGGCTGCTTGTTATGGGATGCAATTGTCCTTCTCCCTTGCTAAGTTATGCAACTTGTGGCGCAGGGGGTGCAGTTCACTCATGCTTTGCATGGACTTCAACTGCTTTTGCAAACAGCTAGACTCAATGTTGTTCCAGTATCAATTGGCTAGTACACCTTTCAATTGATGCGTGTTCTTAAGTAAAGTGTGCTAGCATCTCTGTCCTCAGGTATTGTCCCCTAGTTATATTAGAAAGAGGCTTCAGTTTGAAGGCAGACTTCAGCAGCTGCTATTAAGGAGGCCCCTGGATTTCATCAGTGGCTGCCTTCTTGTAGGCATCTCACCTTTACTTGCTTGCCTTGAACATGCAGGCACTCTGATGCAAGTAGATGCAAATGAAGAGGCTGATGGAGGTGAGTTACAGCCAGCTATGATAAGATTAGTAACCTTGTGATGATAGTCTCTTTACAAATGGAGCATTACAGGTAGTACCTCAGATAGCCTCCTCTGGGCATTGTAGCTGTAATCTGACTTGATGCCGTGAATGGTAGTTGTCAAAAATTACACCCCTTTCAACTCTGTTATGCTTCATGGCTGTCTCTGTTGTTGGTCGGCTCCATACCATGCTGCATGCATTATGCAGGCACAAATAGTGCAGAGATTTCTCTCTTATGTCTCTGGTCTGCATCTCCGTATGTGAGGAGCTACTGCGCTTGCACTTCATGCATTGCCTGCCTTTCTGTGGGAGCGCCTTCCTTGAAACCTTGAACCAAAGCGCACCAGCACAATCCCGTTCCAACCCATGCTGCACGACTGACGCAGGCAGCGACAGTGCAGAGACTGCCCCTCAAGTGCTGCTGGCCTGCATCTCCCTGTGGCGGGAGCTGCTGTCCCTGCACTCCCTCACCTCCCTCGCTGCACTCTCACTCACTCCAACAGCCCCATCTCCAACACCCCCATCCAACAGCCCCAGCCACCCCATCACATCACAGACAGCGCCCCACACGACTCAGGCATGCCTGCTCAGCGACGATCAGCAGGCAGAGTGTGTGCGTGCTCTGACGCGGTGGGCGCTGGTCTCCGAAGCTGGCACGGCGGGTGCTGGTGAGGCTGAGGAGGAGCTACCAGAAGGTGTGGTCACCCCGGTGGCTTCGCGCATGGACTGGAAGGTGCCTCAGGCAGCGCACCTGGAGGCTCTGGCTGCCCTACAGCTAGCATTGGCCATGGTAGAGCAGGGCCGCGCTATAAGGGATGCTGGTGCCCTACCCCAGCAGGCCTCAGCACAACACAGCCAAAGCATCACGCACCTGCATGTGCTGCAGCATCTGCGGGCAGCGCTAGAGGGTGGCCCCTCTACCGCCAGTACCAAGGGTGGCGGCAGCGCCAGCAGCGCTGAAGGCGACACTGTAGCAGGCACACACAGCCGTAGCATCAGCACACACGCCTTAAAGCATGGCGGCAGCAACAGCATGCGCACCTTTCAGCATGCACCTCCAGAGCAGCCTGTGCGCGCCCGAGCCCTGCACGCAGCGGCAGTGCTGTCTTCAAGCAGGTATGAAGGTCCACGTTGTGTGTTGTAGGCAGTGCATGTGCGTGCTTGCGCACGCGTGTGTGTGGGTGTTTGGGTGTGTGGGTGTGGGTGCTTGTATGTGTTTTTTGGGGGGGGGAGGTGTGTTTGTGTTTGTGGGTGTGGGTGTGGGTGGGTGGGTGCTTTGTACAGGGTTGCTTACAGCAAATCACAGCTCACAAGTTGTCTCCTTAGAGCATAACATGTGTTGCAAGATAACTCTGTAACTTAAGGGCATAACGATTTTTTTAAAGGTAAGTACCCTAAAAACAAAGCTGGCAAAGTAGGAGGCGTCGAACACCAAGTGCATCATGCTGCTGGTGTTGTATTAAATTGTCCGGGAGATCAAACTTCAAGACTGCGCGCATGTCGTACCAAGCATGACAATGAACCCACGTGTTGTTAGATAGCTCTTTGAGCCATCTTTGCCATTCATTTGCAGTCCTTCCTTGGCCCTGGACCTCCAGTCCACTCTCGCACCCCTGCTGCTGCAGCTGTTGGCGCATCTAGCGCAGCCAGCTGCAGCAGCCGAGACCATGCCTGCCAGCCCTGCCGTGTGGGCAGATGTTGCACAGGTGACTGGCTTTCATTGCCTCAGTGCTTTGTTCTCTCTCTCTCTCTCTCTCTCTCTCTCGCTGGGTGATGTACACCTGGATTTCAGGCTCAGCTGCTGCAGCTGTTGGCAGATCATGCTGAGCCAGCTGCAGCAGCAGTTGAGGCACTGCCTGCCGGCTCTGCTATATGATCAGGTGTTGCACAAGTACATGGTCTCGTTGCTTTGCTTCCGCTCTTGTTGGGTGATGCACAACTGGATGAGTACCAGGGCAGTTGTAGACAAGTTTGGGCTCAATAACCTTGATGGTAGGCAGCCTGATTGTGTTGTACAAGCAAATGCGCATGCTGGGCAGGAGAGCTATAGCTGCTGGTGGTGATTTTTCATCCACTGGTGCCTTTGCATGCGTGAAGTGCTCTAACACTATGCGCACTAATGCAGTGATGTACATCCACGCTTGCTTTATAGTGCTCGCACAAGATGCTCATGCTGAGGGTTCTAGCACGCGCAAGCACGCATCTCCCCCCCACACACATACACAAACCCTCCTTCCACACACACAGGAGCTGCTCACGCTGATCGGCCAGAGGCTACCTTCTACATGGCCCCAGCCCCTCCCGCCCCCCCACACCTCTGCCCTTGCTGTCTTTGTCACTGCCCTCTTGGAGCTCCCCCTGGACTCAGCCCTCCTCCTCCCTGCCTCAGCCGCTGCTGCTGCTGCTGCTGCTGGGCCTGCTGCACCTGGCAACAGCAGCCCCAGCGCTCACGAGCTTGCTGCAGCAGCTGCGGCTGCGCAGCGAGCGTTGGGCGCGGTGCGCGTGTCCTGCGGCAATCTGACAGCTTGCTGTGGGGTAGACGACCAGAGGGGCGTGGCCATGACGGCCTGTGAGACCGTGGCCCATGCCAGCAGCGTGGCACACGCGCTCACAAGTGCACACGCTGCACAGGGTGGTGAGGCACGCACATGCGGCAGCCTGCCTGCCTCAGCAGCGCAGACGAGCCAGCAGCAGCCCAAAAACCTAGGGGCAGCAGCCGTGCAGCCGGAGACCAGCCAAGCCATCAGGTCTGGGTGGGCTCTCCCCTCCAGGGCTGCTGCAGCAGGGTCAGGAGCAGCAGCAGCAGCAGCAGCAACAGCAGGGGCGGCTGCAGCAGCAGGGGACCTAGCTCGCGCCTGTGCCGCTTGCTCTGCCATCACAGGCCTGCACGCCAGCGTGCTGGCCGGCGCGCAGAGCGTGCTGCAGCTGGTGGACGCGCTGTGTGGCCTGGCAGCCTGGCGGCCGCCGCATGGAGCACACATGGCTCAGTCGCACACCACTGTTGACGCCGCGGCACGGGGTGGGTCTGCAGGTGGACTGGTGTAGGGCTGGTACAGGTGTTGCTCACACAGCTCCTGCCTTGCTGACAACACTGACAATGTTCATGATACAGCTCCTTTCATGCTGGCAATGCTGCTTGCAGCTTTCCCAAACCATGAGTGCCAGCTTGCGCAAACGTACTTCGTGCCCCCATCCATCCTCACACACACACACACACACACACACACACACACACACACACACACACACACACAGGGGTGGTGACGTGTGAGCTGCAGCATGCGGCTGCCACAGCGCTAGCCTCTGTGGTAAACAAGTGGCCAGGGGGCGCCAATGAGCTTGAGGGCGTGGCTCACAGGGTGCTGGGCAGATGGGGCCTGCTGCACTGCCTTGCTGCCAGCAGGACAGCCACTGATGCTGCTCTTGGGCTGGGAGAAGACGGTAAGGCTGTTGGGTCTTTGAAGAGAGGGTTGCCTTGTTGACAGGCTTGATCATGGAAGAGTTAGAGTGCTTGAGACTTATTCCAAGGCGCTGCTAAGAGCTAGGTTGTAGTGATGCTTAGGAGCGCAAGTAAGGGGACTATTCTCTCACATACACATGTACGCGCACACACACACACACACACACACACACACACACACACACACACATGCGCCGTAGGTGCCGACCCCCTGGACAGCAGCAGCTGGCACGCGCTAGCATGGGTGGTGCGCGCGGTGGCCATGCGGGGCAGCCCCTGCACCTCTGCCTTGCTGGAGCATGTTGTGTGCCAGCTTGCAGGCCTTGGGCCTGCACCATCCCAAGCAGCTTCCCTGCCGCTGGGAGCTGCAGGGTCTGCTGCTGCAGTGTCTGCTTCAGTGTCAGGGCCAGTTCAGGATGCAGGGGAGGCTATGGCTGTGGATGGGGAGGTGCAGCAGGCGGGGGGCTTGAGCGCACAGGGGTGCGGCTCGTTTGGGGTGGCTGCCGCAGGTGCTGCCTTCTTTGCAACTGTGGTGAGCGGCGCAGGGGATGCTGCGTGGCACCACCCGCGTGTGCGCGTGCTGTGGCAGCAGCGCACATTAGCAGCGTGCATGGGCCCTTTGTTGCGTGGCCTGGCGTCTACCTCCCCACCCGCTCCTCCAAGCACCAGCAATGAGCTGAAACGTGGTGTGCACGCACGCCATGCTCTGCTGCTTGCCTTTGCCAGCCTGATGGGCAGTGCACCCCTGGGCATGCTGAGTAACGAAGCACCCGCCCTCGTTGCCCCTCTATTGTCAGCATTGCATGAGCTGCCTGCCCTGGCAACTGCCTGTGCATCCCTGCGGCAACAGCAGAAACAGCAGCAAGAGCAGCAGCAGGCAGCACAAGAGGCTGGGCCTTCAGCAAGCGCAGCAGGAACGCCTGTGCTTTCATGCACACCGGGTACTTGCAGCCACCTGCAGGGGGTAGCAGCACTCGCTGGCCAGCTGGATGCGTGTCTGGAAGGGTCGCTGCGTGTGCTGGAGCAGCTGCTGTTGCGCAGTGAGCAGCTGCGGCCGCTGCTGGAGGAGCATGCAGAGCAGCTCATGCGCTGCTTGGCCATGCTCATGGGGTACCAGGTGCGTTAGTGCTGGGTGGGTGTGCTGTTACAAGTTTATGCAGAGCAGCTCATGCGCTGCTTGGCCATGCTCATGGGGTACCAGGTGCGTCAGTGCTGGGTGGGTATGCTGTGATAAGAAGATATTAGGATGTACAGAGCAGCTCACCCTGGGGTAGCAGGTGCGTCAGTGCTGGGTGGGTATGCTGTGACAAGGTGCTATTAGGATGTGCAGAGCAGCTCACCCTGGGATAGCAGGTGCGCTGGTGCTGGGTGGGTATGCTATGACAAGGTGATGTTCTGACGATTTATTGGCGATGATGTTGCCCCACTGTGGTGGCTGTGGTGTAGGGAGGGACCGTCAATGTGGCTGCAATTGCTGGAGGCGCGGCTGAACAGCAAAAATGCTGTCAGACAAAGCTCAAAGGGTACCCGGTGCGCTAAAGCTGGGTGGATATGCTGTAACGAGGTCGTGACAGTGATGCTGCTCCACTGGGGTGACTGTGGTGGGGGGGACCGTCAATGTGGATGCAGCTGCTGGAGGTGTGGGTGCACAATGGATTTGCTGTCAAATGAAGCTCATGGGGTACCAGGGGAGCACATCCTAGGTTGGCAAGGCTGCTGCCCTTAAGGACAGTGAATGGCCGTGCTAAGAAGGGTATCAGATGCTGCCTAACTCTCACTACTGGCATGCATGGTATCGCAGGGCACGCAACTTTGACACGCACCATATGATGCATGCTGATTCAGTCGTGATGTGGTGAAACATGCGTCAGTGGTGACGCATTTGTAACGCATTGTTGAACGCATGACAGTTTGGGCGTAGGGGGCTTGTGTGCCCAGTGTCACAAGAGAACACAGCAATTGCTCTGCCCAACTTGGTGCTTGATGCTTGCTTACTGTCACTTGTGAGTCACACATAGCGTATGGCTCAGGGCAGGCCGCACTGATGACGGCAGCGGTGCTGCACTCTCACTTATGACAGTGCTGACTGTTTGCAGGGCTGGCATGCCGTGCGGGAGGGCGCAGTGCGCTGTGCCATGCTGCTCCTGGATTTGCCGTACCACCTGCTCCACCCTCACAGGCTCATTGTAAGTGTTGTTGTCCGTCACTTGCTCCTGATAGGCAAAGACTATGGAAGTCAAACTCTTCCAGCTCCCTACCGCTTCCTCCTTGCTTGTATTACCGCAGCAGTGATCTTCCAAAGTTTGCCATGCACCTGTCCTTCTGTCAGCTCTGGCAGCGCCCGCCTTCTTGCAGGTAATTAAGGCCGTGACCAAGGCTCTCGATGATGACAAGCGCATTGTTCGGCAGCTGGCAGTGCGCTGCCGGCGCATGTGGGTGCTGAAGTGATGGGCTGGAAGCTGGAAGCTGCAGAGATTGGCCACCATGCTTAGAAGCAAGTCTCTGGCATGTATGCAGGATGCTTGAAACGTTTGAGCGCTGACCTTCTTCCTTTTCATAATACCAGATGGTAGGGTCTGAGAAGGATGAACGATGTTTGATCTGGTGAAGCCCCAAAGCAAGCTGCTATGCCTCGGGTTCAGGTTACATAGCTGCACCTACAAGGGCAGCTTAGCTGAAGCGAAGACGCCTGCAACCAGAGATCTAAACTGCAAAGAAAGGCTGAAACCATCTAGCAAGAAGCTGGAGAATGTGAAAGATGAGCTTGATCTGAATGAGGTCAAGGTTACATACCTGCCTCCAAGGGCAGCTCAGCTGAAGCAGAAGATTGAAACCAAGAAGAAGCCCTAAGGGGGCTATCAGGTCAGCCACTGCATTCCAGGCACTCAGTAACAAAACTAGCAACTCCCAGAGCACTCAGCTCACAAGATCATAAGGTTAACGCAACATAGCTGTACTGCCTGCAAGGGCAGCTTAGCTGAAGCAGAAGACGCCTGCAACAAAAGACCAAGAAATTCACAATTTAAGACTCTTAATAAGAGCAAGAAGGCTACCAGGTCAGCCAGCATTAGATCATAACGTTCAGCTCAAGAGGGGGACGCAAGGACTACGCTTGGATTTATTGAAGCATTGGAATTGTAAGAACCTAAAGAATTGAAGAAAGAGTTCTTCCTTCGTCCACGCTTGTCAACTTGAAGGCATCTCTGCTTGCATCAGTTCTTACTTTCTCTGTTTTGTTAACCCAACTAGATAGGGAAGAACACCAGACACTGCACTGGAACACTGACGTCTGATAATCAGAGAAAGGGGGGGAAGAGGCAGCGTGTACTCGCCCGGACATGTTGTTAGCTGAAAGGCAACTCTCGTAAATGAGAGTTTGGCCAGAACATTCACAGGCTGGAAGCTCTTTAAGGAGATTTTGGAGCGAACTAATTTGATTTAATCATGGCGTCTTAAATCGCGTAGGTGTGTATCAGCTTTACGCAATCAAAGCCCAAACCTGCAATCTGCACCAACCAATCTGAAGTTATTTTATGCGGAAATATAATTAGCATGGCACCCTAGCTTACACAAACCCCAATGGCTAGTGGGCCAGACAGCTCACGGTCCTTCTTCAGCTACTATGGCCCAAACGCTGGTCAAGGGCTCAAGTTGGAGATGGTGGTGGCACCAGAAGAGGTCAGGGGTGGTGATAGAAGGAACACAGCTGTCGCTGTGTGAGCCTCAGCTGTCTGCCGCACCTGCGCTCATGCCTCCTCCTGCAACTTCCCATGCAGCTGGAGTTTTTCGCACAGCAAGAGCTCGTGACCATTGTCCCTAACTTCTCCTTGGAAGGATCCCCCTCCCTGTTCTGTATTGGGGTGCGTGCCAGCGTAATTAAAGCTCACAATTTACAGCTTGTGACACGCACGCGCGCAAACACACACACACACACACACACACACACACACACACACACACACAC
>QAXF01001586.1:536-12500 GCA_004335645.1 Dunaliella sp. WIN1
TCTCCTGACAGTATCAGCATCTTGTGTCTGAGTAAAATGTTGTTTGAGGTGATTTGTCCAAATGTCAGCAGGTTTTGTTAGTAACTGTCTCTTTTTAAGTTGCTCTATAACAGACGTATGTTAAGCGTGCACCCTGGAGGAGTGTGGCATCCCACAGCGCAGAATGATAATAGCATCTGGCCTTGATAGTGTTCTCACTTCCTGAGGAGAGAGCTTAGGTAGTAACCAGTAAGGTAAAGTTCTATTAGCACCAGCAATGTCATTTATATACCCTTCTGAACAAGTCTAGCTGTACTTCCAATGCCGGTGTAATCAATGTTTGCCCCATGGATGCCTTTTGTCAGTGCTGCAACAATCTGTCTGCTGGCATGGTTGTGGCTTTCAGTGGTCAATTTCCTTATTGTGCTATGCTGGCATCCAGAAAGCATGTGGAGGGCACTTTCCAAGTGAGGGCATAAAGGGCAAGTGAGATCAGTAGACAAGTAATATCTGACAGCGTGCTTTTGGTTAAAGAGGGTGCCTGTTCTGTAGCGCATGACATTCATCTTTTGGGAAAAGCTTAGATCGCTACCAGTGATATCACTACCAGCGGAGTCTTTTCTATTTCTTTTTCTTTGGATGACTTGAACATCATTGCACCACAGTTCCTTAACCACTTCAAGTTAGCTATTTTCAATGCCCCTTTTTGAGCAATATGCGTTATAACATGAGCTGGATCAGGTAGCCGGTGAGGCAACCAGTGGATGTTTTCATGTTGGCTGGTAGTGACCGGCAAGCCAATGAGCCAAATGACCTGGCTCACGGTCCCCCCTATTGTAACCATTGTAGCCGGTGAGGCAACCAGCCTGGCAAATGGTCTACCTCGATGTAACCACCCTTCATGCCAAGTGTCTGTTGCGCTTCAACTTCAAGTCCAGATCTGCCTCACTGAAGGTGGATGCTTGAGGTCTGTACTTTGGTCAGGTCTCTCAGAGTCTGTATTGTGTATTTACACGAGATGACCATCCTCAAAAGTAGTGAGCGAGCAAATCCAAATCCTTGAAATGAATGAGCGAGCTTTGCTCGAGGCACCTTCTGAGTGAAGAGCCGTACACGCGGGCATCATCCACCCACTCATGCAAACATACAAACTTTCATGTTTGCAGAATAAAGTATATGCAAGACGAAACCATGAAGGTGCAAAAAAATTCCTTTCATTCGTTCGAACAGTGAATGCTGGTTGCAAGCTCTCTTGCTTAAGCTTCATTATGCTTGGTGGCAGGCACAGTTATGTAGCCTCCAAACTCTCATCAATTTGCGATGTAACCAGGCCAGACAGCTAGTGGCATGCAGGGCACCACTGGAAAAATGTGTGCTTTGCTGCATGGCACAGTAATGTGTGTATACTAGCAATACATGAGGTGAGCAGGAGGTGTCAAACATCTGCGCATCATCCACTCCTGAAAGGTAATTTGTAGATTATACACAGCTCAGTGAAACAATTTGCAGCATATGCAGCTGCGGTCAGCGACGAAAAAGGGAGTGAATGCACGCAAAAGCAAGGAGCATTAGGTTATAAGACCTGAGAACAAGGAACGCATTTGAACATGATACATTTCAGATCTCTCTGGCAATCGCAACTACGTCACCGGTACAAGTGGCAGCTCGTAAATCAGGCTAGCGCTAGATCTATTGCCCCACAAGCCTCTATTATGAAAGCCACACACTCCAAAATGGTATGTACAAAGCAGCATGTTGGCTTCGAAGCAGTGCTCATACATGGTATGGGTGCAATGTCACAAGGCTGCTCGCTCACTTGAAGTCTGCTGCTGGTGCAGCCTGAGGTCCTATGTTGGAGCAGATGCAGCCATGCAGCAGAACAGCCTCACAGGTGCCTTTGAATTGGCTTGCGTAGCTAAGGACGAATGGGCAGGACACAGGGTCACAAAGGCCCCCAGCGGGCTCTGGAGGGTAAGCACTACTTGCGTATCAGCATCACAAAATATACAAAAAACTATGAAGCATGCTGGGCCTCTCACAGCACGCCTAGCTGCTTGTGCATGAACACCCTGGGCTCACAACGGCCAGAATGGAAGGGCTGGATGAACCTGGGAGGGTAGGGGCCTTCAGAAGATGCCCTTCATAAAAATTGCACTTTTGTGGAACAGCTTCACATAGAATGTGCACTTGAAGCATGCTCAGCTGCTGACAGCACGCCTTGCTCACAGCACACCTAGCTGCTTGTGCATGGACACCCTGGGCTCACACAGGTCAGCATGGACAGGCTGGGATACGGGGAGGGCAGGGGCTCCCAAAAGAGGCCTTTTCTAAGAGAGAGGCATGCACTGACTTGTAGAACAACTTCAAAGATAAGCTCACAGCATGCCCAGCTGCTTGTGCATGAACACCCTGGGCTCACATAGGTCAGCGTGGACAGGCTGAAATCCAGGAGGGTAGGGGCCTCCGAGCGGATCAGCCAAGCGGACTGTGCCGATGCGCCAGTCATTCTTCAGCAGCTCCCCATTTGTCTGCGCCTTTTGAAGCTCCTGAGGTGTGCATGTGTGTGTGTGTGTGTGTGTGTGTGTGTATAAGCGCGTTTTGGTTTTGCTGGTATGTGGGTATATGTGATTATAGCTGAAGATGTTTGGGCGCACACGTCACACATGTTGCGATACCAACACCTTAATCAGACATGGTGATGTCTTCAAAAGGACAGCGCAGTGACATAACATACATACTGGTGCTTGGTGATGTTGCAGGAGGAACATGCGTGCAGAAGGTGAGAATGATGGTGAAACAATGCAATGCATGCCCACTGAGTGAAGCAAATAAGTGTTGATGCGCATGATGGGCAGCTGCAGCCATGGTCTGTTCCGTTGAATGAAGCAAACACAATCACCGGGGCGCGCAACAAGTAGCTGCAGCCATGACCAGCTCCATTGAAGTTATCAACTATCCCAATTTTATCATGATTTATTCCAGGTTATATGGGAGCACATGTCCATAAATGTTGCAAGTGAGGCTGCTGCAGACAGAGGTCATGAGCCTGGTCAGGTACCTGCTGATCAACTGCACGCTCATCAGAGGGGTGCTCAGAGCATGCATTGCCTGAGCTCGAGGTGGGTGTTGTGAACTGTCAGCGTGCACGAAGCTTGCCATTGCTCATGTTGAACAAGAGCCTGACATAAACATATACCCTTTCACTTGAATTTGGAGCACACCCAGCAATGCCAGTACTCAGGGTTATGTGGACGGTATCAGATGCGTGTTGCTTCAGGTGTCACACCACCAGTGCAACATTTGGTCGGTGGGCTTCTGTGTAAGACAGGTACTCGATGGATTGTGAGACACAGCCCTAGTGTTGCCCTTAATCTGAGATGCTCAGTGGCAGATAAGCCCAAAGCATTTGCAGATAGCTCGAGCCCGCTGGGGAGAGCTATCATGGCAACGAGCAATGCCAGCCTTAGAAGAAAGTAAGTGCCGAGCTCAACACAAAAACTGTGGCTCCCTGGACTAATGGTTGCATGAGCTAGAAGCAAGCTGTGCATGAGCTTGATCCAGGAACAAGGGGAGAGAAGGGAAGTCAGTCATGCACAGTGCAAGTCAATTTCCACTCTGCAACTCATTTCGCTCCGCCAATTTCAGACCCTGAACTCCAATGCAAGTGTAGAGTGCTCATACATTGGACGCATAAACAATATGCGTACGTACAACTAGTGCAGGAAGCACCCTCAAGCATCATCCCTGCACTTTGAAAACCGTGTCATCATGGTCATACCGAACACACGGTGGCTGCTTGGTGGTACCTAACACACCGTGTCTGCATGGTGGCACCTACCACACTGTGTCTGCGTGGTGGTACCAAACCCATTATGCCTGCTTAGTCATACTGAGAACACCGTGCCTGCGTGGTGGCACCTAACACACTGTGTCTGCGTGGTGGTGCCGAACACATCGTGCCTGCACAGTCGTACCTACCGCACCATGCCTGCACAGTCATACCTAACGCACCAAGCCTGCATAGTCATACCAAACACACCGTATCTGCGTGGTGGCATTGAACACACCGTGCCCGCGTGGTGGTGCCAAACACACCGTGCCTGCACAGTCATGCCGTACTCAATGTAACTGCACGGTCATACCTTGTACACCGTGTCTGCATGGTCATAAGCCAGCAGCAATCGCTCATCGTTGGTCAGCTCCCTCTGCCGTCTGCCCCTCCTAGAGCCCAAGCCTCCCTCATCTTCAGTGTTGACCAGGCTTTCCAGCTGCTGCCTGCCCCCGCCTCGCCTCCTGTGCACGTGTGTGTGTGTGTGTGTGTGTGTGTGTGTGTGTGTGTGTGTGTGTGTCATGGGGACACTTATTGGGGGGTGAGCCGCACAGGCAAGGCAGCTGAGCGGACAACCCACAGTGCCTGAGCAAGCACCATCAAGCGTGCAGCGGCTGATGCTGTGATGCTCTTGTTGCATTGCCACGCCCTACCATCCAGGCCACTCATAGTGCCTCAGCAAGTGCCACCAAGCCTGCGGCAGCTGGTGGGCTCATGCTGCTTGCTCACAGCATGCCAAACAGCTCTAGCTATCAGCGCAGCTGTCCTGCTTCATGCAGCTCACCTACACCTGGCTCACCCTGGCTTTAATAATGAACCTCACCTGCTGGCTAGCCCAAACAGGCCGAGGAGCCCCGCACGTTTCAGCACCCATCCACCAGCCAGGGACGCGGCTAAGAGCAGGGGCACTCTCAGGCCCCCACTTTTTTGCAGTAACTGTGGGTAGCAGAGATGTGAGAAGTTCAATGTGCGTCGTGCATAAAAGCAAGGGCACTCTCAGGCCCCACGCTTGTTTGCAGTAACTGTGGGGAACAGAAATGTAAGAAGTTTACTGTGCGTCGTGCATGAGTGCATCAGTGCACGGGTGTTCTCAGGGCCCCGGTTAACTGCAGCAACTTTGGAAGCACAAGCTGCAGCGTTGTTATAATGGAGATGCTGGAAAGTCAATGGCACATGTTTTTATAGCATGGGCAACAACGAGCGTGCACGGCCAAGCTGGTTACGAGTCCTCAAGGCCACGACTTTTGTGATGGAGTAACCCTTCCCAGCCCTTGGGGAAGCAGAGTGCGGCAGCTCAACGAGTATCCAAACAGCGCGTCCGTGTGTGTTCAAAAGAAGAGGCCAGGCCAAATGCAGTCTAGCAGCAGCAGGTTGTAGCATGGTATACTCTATACACCAGGGGTGGTGCGGAAAGGGCCCTCAGTGGATCCCCCTTCCTCGGCTATTATAGCTGTATTGCATCATGCAATGCCATGCAAACAATGAGCTAGTATGGCTCAACCATCCGCTACTTCCCCAATCGGCGCACGCCCCTAAACCCTGTGCATGCTGGTTTTGGCAGCCGTGTTGGCAGAGGTCGCATTGTGCATCCCTGGGGCAGCGGCCCTTGGCGCTTAGCGCATATTCAACATCTAAACCACATCTCCCATCCTGATCAGCCCTAGCTTGCTCACACACGCCTCTGACCTTGGCGGCCGCATTGGTGGAGGTCTTCACGTGCATCTGTGGGTTGGAGGCCACTGCATTCACCTGCGCATTTGGAAGCAGCAGATGGACAGATGGGGCAAGGGGCTACAGCATTAATTTGAGCAACTAGTTGCAGCAGATGGACAAATGGGTAAAGGAATCGCAGCATTCACTTGAGCAATTACGAGCTTCATAGGTACCAATGGCTAAAGGGACCGCAGCATTCACTTAAGCAAGTGGAGCAACAAACAAGTTCAGGGGCCACTGTGTTTGATTACAACAAGCGGGTGCAACACTCAAGTACATAGATACTGTGGGTGCGGCTGGCAGGTATCGGCTGACAGCAAAGAGCAACACTGAATGTACCAGCAACAGCACCATCAGCAGTCACGTGGAAGCTGCCTCAGCATAAGCAGAGCGTAGAGAGGAATTGTAATTCGAGTCATGCCTTGTATTCAGCGCTGCAATACTAACCGGGTTTGCTGACACAGGGATTGTAGTTCGAGTCGTAATATCGTGTAACACAGCATGTGTTCAGCGCTGCAATACTAACCGGGTTCGCCGCCACAGGGATTGTAAAGGGACTCGTGTTCCGTAACACAGCATGTTTTTAGCACTGCAATTCTAAGCGGGTCTGTTGACACAGAGATTGTACTTCAAGTCGTGTTATGTAACACAGCATGTGTTCAGCGCTGCAACACTAACCGGGTTCGCTGGCACAGGGATTTAAACCTGAAACTTGTTCTGTAACACAGGATATGTCCAGCGCTATAACACTAACCGGGTTTGCTGACACGCTGGAAGTGTTGACAATGGACACCGTGCCGCCCCCCTGCTGCCCCAGCTGCTCCTTGCCTACGTGGCTCATGAGCTGGTCGCCAATGATGGCATTGGACTCAAAACGTGTGATGAGCAGGCCTCGGATGGCCATGGCATCGTCTTGGAGCGCCTGCACGAGGTGCAAAGCAACAGCGTGCGTTGCTCCAGTGTGCGTTGCACCAGTGTGCTCTTGCATGAGGTGCCTGCACCAGCGTGCTAAGCAACAGTGTGCATTGCACCAGCGTGCGCTGCTCTAGTGTGCGTTGCGCCAGCGCGCGTTGCATTGATCTATGGATTCATAGAGGAGAGGGCTGTTGCAAGGCTCAAGGCGCAGGAGTTGAATGGACAATGAAGAGACCTGACAGGGAAGTCAGGAGATTTGACAGGAGCATTATGTGTCGCACTTGAGGCAGGTCTTGATGACTGGCTTGACTGTGCCTCAGGGTGTTGTAAGGGGCAGAACATTGAGCAAGTGTGGAGACCTACAGCAGGAGCACTGCAGCGTGTCACATCTGAGGCAGGCCGTCCATGAAGCTTGGCTCGAACATGCCCTAGCTCTAGTTCGTGGGGCAGTACCTGACATTAGCGATATTAATGACACTAATTCCAAAACTCTAACCCCTGAACCCTAAGCCTACAGCAGGAAACACACACCTGAGGCAGGCCGCCCAAGAAGCTCATCTAAAATATGCCCTAGCTCTGGTTTTGTGGGGCAGTACCTGACAATAGCGATGCTAAACTTAGAACCTGAACTTTTAGACACCAGACCTACAGCAGGAAACACACACCCGAGGCAGGCCGCCCAAGAAGCTCATATAAAGAATGCCCTAGCTCTGGTTTTGTGGGGCAGTACCTGACAATAGCGATGCTAAACCCTGAGCTCTAACTCCTACAATCTAAGCCTACAGCAGAAAACACACCTGAGGCAGGCCGTCAATGAAGCCCGGCTTGAACATGGCCCAGAACTGCTTCCCAAACAGCTTCAGCAGGTAAGCATAGTCCTGTGTGCAAGTAGGCAGGAAGGAGGGACTTGGCGCACGAGCCGGGAGTACACGACACATGCACACATGCAAGTACACAGTCATGTATGGGTATTGACATGCATCCAAGCATACACATTGCAATCCATGCATGTGCCTTCACACAAATGCAAGCATATGCCAACACAAGCATACACAATGTGCGCTCGTGGGGGCCGCTTGCAAGCATCAAGCTCCCAACCCATGGAAGGCTGTCTGGCTTAGATCGAGAATGGAGCTATCACCTTGTGATTGGCGCGCACAACTTGCACACAGGTCCGTGAAATGATGACACGCGAGCAGCAGCTCAGTGGCTTAACACACACACACACACACACACACACACACACACACGCACACACACACAAGCTGTGGCCCATGCTGGCTACCAGCAGCAGCATATCGCATGTTCCCCTGCTTATGCTCCTCAGGGACCCAAGCTGTCGTGTATGTGCCACGCTGGCTACCAGCAGGAGCATGCTTCGTGTGCTGGCATGCTGCATACCAGCAGCACTGCAGCCAATCATACAGTGTGCGTCCACCACTACAGTGGTATTGCTACCATCATGCAACTTCCCTTAGGAAAGTCCGGCAGCCGCAAGTTTGGCTGCAGTGTATGTCCTACCAGCATGCAGCTTCCCAAGGTACCGGCAGCAGCAAGGTTGGCCGCAGTGTGTGTCAAGTGCTTTGGGTACAATTGAAATAAAACACTAACAATCCACTAACGGGAGGACTGACCTTGTTATTGATGGCCCGTGAGCTGTTGGTCCGCTCACCAAAGTCAGCGGTGCCGAACATGGCTAAGGCCTCCCCAACTTCATACATCTGCGTGCACCATTGAAGCCAGACTCTGAATGAGCACGACCCATTGGATTGTTGTGGACAACACGTCATAGATAGATTGTGATTCACAATACAAAACCCTGATACACCAAGACGCACAGCGGAAATTAAGCCAAGGGATTGATAACAGGGCCAGGGAGCTTGCACACACGCTACGAGGAAGGGGCCCAAAGGTTTCACACTGGGAGGAAAGGCATTTGAGCAAGGGCCTCCCCAAGCCCCTTCCACACACCCTTGTAAATTAATACCCAGTCGACCCACCTTCCAGAGCAGCTCCAGGTGCGCAGGCTGTGACCAGGACTGCGGGTCCAGGGGGTCGTTGACCTGAGCCTGTGACAGCTCGCGGCAGAGGGCGCTGCTGAGGCGCGTCAAGGCCTTATACCTGTGCAAGCCAGCGGGCAGGTGCAGGATTGTGTGCGTGTGTGCGTGTGCGTGTGTGTGTGTGTGTGTGTGTGTGAATGCGCACGCGCACGCGCGTGCACGTGCGCTGATGGCACTTCTAGGTTCGAGCACAGCGCCACTGAAATAAATAAGCGTAAACATAACTGCGTGTCACAGCTTGAGGAGTTGAGCAGCTGTGTAGTGTGGAAAGCGTGCGCATGCAGTCAACATGTCCATCAAGGGAACCATTTTGCAGGTTGTTCTGCTTGTGCTGTCCTTATGGTGTCAATGCTATTTTGAAGATTTAAACAATGAGGGGTATTGCACCGTCAAGCAGAGCACTGATCAGGGTCTCCAATGTGTCCATGCACAGCTTGCATGCTCATGCTCAGTTTGGACCAGTGGACCACTTCCCCCTGAGTTGCCCCAACCAACTCTATTTTGGCTAATGTCCAGCCTCCTGCCTTCCAGCCCATCTCCGCTATATAGGGCTGGTCTTTCACCGCCTAGCTCATCTCCGCCACATAGAACTGGCCTCCTGCCTCTTAGCTCACCTAGCAGTACAAATCACACTTTGCAAACTTGAACAAACTGGCTCACCTGTCCATGGCGTGCGTGCTGGAGCGCGCCGTGAGCATGTCCAGCCGGAACTTGGAGCTGCTGGGTCGCTCTCCCCAGTTCATGCCCACACTCTGCTCCGCCACAGCCAGGTCAGTTTGGCCCAGCGTGGGGATAGGCTGTGAGAAGGGGGCGAGCTGCTGCTGCATCTGGGCCTGGCGCTTGGCGCACTGCTCCTCGCAGGAGGGGAAGGCGTGGGAGGTGAGGGTGGGCATGGAGGGGCTGTGGCTGTGCAGCACACCGCCATAGTGGCTGGGGCCGCCTGCGAGCGTGTGTGTGTGTGTGTGTGTGTGTGTGTGTGTGTGCAAATTTGCTTGCAACCAGGCTTGGAACGCATGCACGTACCGCAAGGAGAGCCATCGCTGTTGACAAAGTCCTCATCTGGCAGAGGTCTGCTGTCAGGGCTGCTTGGCTGGCCCTTCTCCAGGGGGACACACACAGGTGTAGAAGGTGGAGAAGCTGAAGGCGCAGAATGGAAGCGTGCCCGGTTCTTGCCTGCGCTGTACCCTTGCGTTTGGGGGCTGGTGCCCTGCAGTGGGAGCATGCACGTGAGCATGTGTGTGTGTGTGTGTGTGTGTGTGTGTGTGTGTGTGTTTGAGCGCGTGCGCAGAAGCTGACTAGACTAGGCAGGCAAAACTCATAGGCTCCAAGAAGAAACACTTATATGAGTGCATGTTCAGCGTGTGTGCTGCACAGAGCAGCACGTCTACCTGGACGTGGGTTCTTTAATGGAAGCCCCAACCTACATCCTGCTTCAACCACAATGCAAAGGCCCCAGCAAATAATACAGTACTCACCGAGTTGTAGCTCTGGGAGCGGTCAAAAGTGCGAGCTAAATCGCGAGCCCCCATCGTGTAAGGGTGCGTACGTTCCCTCACCCCTGAATAACTCCTTTAAATCTACAAAAAACAATACCGGTATACAGTACTTAGGGGACAATGTACAATGTGAACTCTTGGACTTTCTCATCCACAGAACCATGTTTGCTCTGTAAAAAAACTTGATTTATCCATGGGGTCTGAAAAGATGTTCAACTGGTGAAAGAGCCAACCTGTAAAAGCCACCTCATCTTCAATCTGTTCTTGGATCCCTTATCTGGGCACACTCAACGCCTGGTGTCCTACATGACAAATTAGAGAAGTACGAATAGTCATGTTTGCCTTATAGGCTAGCTACATGACTGGATAACCATCGCTGTATGATCGCCTGAAGAGAATAGCATGAGCAACACGTAGCCAGCCCTCCTTCCGTCTTACGCCACACAATACTTATCAGCATTGATTACAGGGAATATATAGAGGTACACAGGTACCAGCTGACTGATGATGAACGAAAATTAGGGATTTCACTGGCAGCGATCTCTGGTCATCCCTAGTTTGTTCTCCAGAGAAGACCACTGCTCTGGACACATGCAGCTGTTCTAGCTCGTTCATGTTCTTATGCATGGATCTTATTAGCAAGCATCACTCTGCTGATCACATGATGATGTTTCTTGCACCAGACTTTTCATGGTTGATACCTGATCAGTCACTGAGTGCTCTGGAGCGTACAACCATTATATGTACAAAACGTACATCACAGCCCTGTACAACAGACAATGCTTGTAAGATCATCACAAGGAAAGAAATGCAGACACGTCTTCTGTTCACATTTCTCTAATTCAATCACAATGTTTAAGACCATCTCGTGAGTGCTAGTTTGGTCCTTTCTTAAGCGGTAGGAAGGTGTTGCCAGAGGGACACCCAGTTGCTATGCTTCTGTTCAAAAACAGGTCACTCCACGATGCCCCTGCTCCCCTTCAGATCCTTGACTCTGTGACCTTTCAGAATGAGCACAGGTGCGCTGCAGCCCGTGGCCATGCGGTCAGCCACGCTTCCTAGCAACTGCTCCGTGAGTGCCGAGTGATGGTGGGCAGATAAGACCACCACCGACGCTTCAGTCTCTTCAGCCTTCCTGCAAGGGCGGAGGGTGACATGGCAGGGTTATTTCCAGTAAGTCAGGTGGCCAACAAGGTATGCTTAATCGAGCAGAGTACCACCCATGTTGCTTTGTTGTATCAGTTGGATGTGGGCAATCGTAGCAAAACAATCACTAAATGAGGAATGTGAATAGCGTGCAAACATGGAAACGCCAAGGCAACAAGATGCCAGGCACAGGCTTCATACCCTGCATGATGCATCAGCACAAAGGGAAAGCATTTACACATAAACCATAAAATAAGCTGCACCTCGGAGCAGCTGCAGCACTAAGCCGCCATTGGCAACAACAAGGACTCTTACTTCTATTTTGCATGCATGAACAACCATGCCGCCCTTTCAAGTACTTATGCAATCAAGGAGTAGATAGGGTCTGCGCTGAACACCCTGCACCTGCACAGCGCCTCGCTGATTGCCGCTGTAGGTTCCTCAGCTGGCTCCACAAGCGCATCAATGCTGTACTTCGCCCCTGCCCTCTGCAAGAGGTCCTCATACACGCGGAACTGCAGGCATCCACATGCGCCCTGGCTTCAATTGCAGCAGGTTGGCTTATATTGCAGCAGGTACTTGAAAAATGCAGACCGCCTTTGCCTGCTTGACAGTGTAATTAGCAATGCTTCATGCTTGAGTAACTCGCTCTCGTTGCTCTAGCAACCTTGATCGGCCATTACCATTCCCTGCATGCTTAGGTACATGGCTGGAAAACAATGCTCAGGTTAGGACCTAGTTAGGTCAATCTCAACACACACAGTGTGCTACACACACACACACACACACACACACACACACACACACACACACACACACACACACA